>LGRX02034759.1:0-70012 GCA_001247695.2 Cymbomonas tetramitiformis
GCTACTACAGTGAGCGGGGACCCAGCAGCATGGCGTTCACCTTGGAGTACCTCTCCTCAGATACGCGCAAGTTCGACTGCTGCAGCTGGGAGACCTGGAACAGGGTGGCGGTGATGCACCGAGAACCATTGTCTGCGTTCACATCCTCGGTGGGCCCGGCGTTGCTAACTGAGGCACGTCGGGCAGAGGTGCAGGAGCGTCTTCGAAACGACTTCATGAGGTGCCTGGACCCAATCGAGGGAGGGGATACAGGAAGTGAGGAGGGAGACGGCAGCATCTCAGGATACTCTTCCGACCTCGCGGCTGTGGAGGGTGTGAGCACTCACACGGGTCGCACCAGAACACCGTCGCCGCTGACAGAGGATGAAGACAGCGTGGAGGTCATCAGTGAAAGACTGGTTGGGCTGTCTGCCAGATTGGCGCACGGGGAAGCCGAGCTCGCGGCAAACCACCTCACCATGGCGGCTCTCTCGGAATCGATACAGGCGCGTCAGGCGATCATCAGAGAATATGAAGAGCGACCTCGTACTGCCCGCGCAACTGCGAGGATTGGAGCGGGAATGAGCACGCTTGGGCCAGACTGCCCGGGGCTTGATGGTCGTGGTGGCACGCAAGCCACGACCACGCCGCCACCCTACTCTGGCCGAGTTCTCGGCGGGATATCAACCATGGGCTTGGAGTGCAACATGGCACAGAGACCTGAGCACCATTCAATCAACGACATTCTGGGATCCCCGGCACATTCCATCTGCACGCAGCAGACTGAAGCCGTGCCTCCAGCTGCACAGGAGCAGGACTTCTCCGTTTCATACGTGCCATCGACCCCGAGCTCTACAGCACCCAGCAGCCCGGAGCGTTCCAGTGGCTTCGTTGCGCAGGTCGGCACTCGACCTTCAGGCCATCCTACGGCGCGCCCGCAGAGTCCAACTGAAAGTGCCGCACAGCAGCGTTCACCACGGGTTGGTCAGCGCAGGAGGAGATCTCCGAGCCCCAGGGAAGGCGCTCATCGTCAGGACACGGCTCGCGGTCGGCATGCCGGCATGGGCGCGTCGCGTGCTCCTCAGAGACGCCAAAGTTATGATGAGATCTGGGAGGAAAGGAGAAGGGAGAGCGCCCTGGGGCCTTTTCAAGGGGGCACCGGGCAGGCTGCAGCCCGGCACGCCCGTCACTGAGAAGCAGCCCCGGCGAAAAGCCGGGCACGCAACCCGCCAATGATAGGCGGGCGAAGCGCACTCAGGTGTGCTTCCTGCTCGTGGGGGTGTTCGTGCGCTTGCGTTGGCCGCAGCTGCCTCATTTTGCAGTGATGGCAGTGTGGATGGCTATGGAGGTATTCAGGTTTCTTGGTGAGGTCGTCGCCTGCTGGGCATTCCACGCTGAGGCGCCCCGCAGAGCCATGGCACGCGCGTTGTGGGCCGTGCGCGCAACGCCACTCCAGCCATGGGCACATCAACAGGCGCCTCTCCGAGTGCTGTTGGCACTGGCCAGGCACCTACTGCTGTTGACCAAGGGCGCTCTTGAGGTAGCTGGGCTCCATCACGCTCGACGTGGGCTGTGGTACGTGCCGTTGATACGGTTCTGCCTCGTCATGCTCGCCATGCACTTCACACACATGGTCGGCACTCTGGGGTGCGTCTTGACGGTTGGCGCCCACATTGTCCACCATGGGTTGCCATGCTCCGGCTCGATTCAAGATGGTGGCACATTCGCCGCGCTGGAGACTCAGGTGGGTCGCGCGCTGGCGGTCGCCCAGCGGATCTTGGCCGCCGGGCCGGCTACGCTGGCCGCTGTTCCGCGGCATATGCAGAAGCCGCGCTTTGCCGCTCGACTGCAGCGCCTGCAGTTCACTGCCGCTTGCTACCGAGTGGCGCACTGTGTCTATGTGATATCAGTCTTGGCGCTGGTGGTCTACGTGTCTGCAGGAGGAGGCCTGGGCCGTATGCAAGGGGGGTGGAAGATGTTGACTTGCATACTGACCCTTCACCCTCCAGTTAAACCAGTGGGTACCGGCAGAATTTTACAACTTTTGCTGCTGCTAGCGGTGGCTGCTTGGGTGGCCGTCGTGGCCCCTGGGGAGCCTCAGGGCGTGCTGACGATGGACACGTGCTCGAGCTCGCCGATCAGATCTACCAGGACCGCCTGGGAAGACCAGAGGTCTTCGCGCCAATGGGACACCGGATGGGAGGCTATGGTGGCAGAGCAGGACGAGGTGCTTCCGCACACGGTGCTGGACACGTTACAGCCAGGGGGCACAACCAGGGTCACCAAGGACGAGGCCGCGTGGCTGGACACCGAGCTCAATGCCACCTTTGGAGGACATCCCGAGTTCACCGAGGAGAATTGGGAGGAGATGCGCAACGTGGTAAGGAGGTGCAGCTACTGCTTCGCCAACAAGCCGCAGGACATCAAAGGCTACCATGGGGGCGCGACACATGCGACCTTCGCCATCCCTTTCAAGGACGAGACTAAGGTAGCTTACCAACGACCGAGGAAGTACAGCCCGGGAGAGCAGGAGATCATCGACCTGCACTGCAAGGAACTGCTGGAATATGGCTTCATCGAGCCGGCTTCGCAGCACTGCAGACACGCCAGCAACGTGGTGGTTGCGGGGAAGAAGGATCACGACACTGGACAGTGGACCTCGACGAGATTCTGCGTCGACCTCCGATCTACGAATCGGTTGTCGCTGAAGGATAATACGTTACCACACCGTCCAGAAGAGCTCTACCAGCGCGTGGCCAAGGCCAAGTTCAAGACTACCCTGGACGCGACCAAGGCGTTCCACCAGATTCCCATGACCACTGAGGAGGACAGGGACAAGACAGCGTTCTGGTGGGGCAACCAGCTTTATCGCTACACATCCATGCCGTTTGGAGCAGCCGGAGCAACCGCAGCCTTCATCAGGATCATGGACTACGAGCTACGTCACCTGCAACACTGCACGGTGGCGTACGTCGATGACGTGTGCATATACTCAGACACCGCTGAGCAGCACATCAAGGATGTGGAAGCCGTGCTTCGCACTTTGGGGGATGCAGGGATACGCCTGCATTCGGGCAAGTCAACCTTCGGGTCAGCCACGGTGGACTTCTTGGGCTACCGCATCGGCTATAACACCATTGGCGCGCAGGACATCAAGTGCAAGGCCATCCAAGAGCTGCCCAAGCCCGAGGACAAAACTGGAGTACGCTCCATCCTTGGACTCATGAACTACTACAAAGGTCTGGTGGGGGAACCCATGGGACCCAACTACTCAGAGATGGCACGACCATTGAACGACCTGCTCAGAAAGGAAGTGTTGGATGTCAAGGGAGCTTGGGGGAAGGATCAGGACCAGGCATTACAAGCATTGAAGGATGCCCTGTGTTCGGGGAGATGTTTGAAGCCCATTGATTACAGCAAGCCCATCTTCCTCTACACAGACTGGAGCAACCATGGCATTGGCGCAGTGCTGGGGCAGAAGGACGAGAATGGCGTAGAACACATCTGTGTGGTCATCAGCCGCTCGCTGTCGAAAACCGAGAGACAGTACGCGAGCTTCCAGGGTGAGATGCTGGCAGTGGTGTGGGCCATCCGCACATTACGACAGTACCTGCACGGGATCCACTTCACGCTGATCACCGACCATTCGCCGCTCACAACACTCGTGGAGAAGGGTGACCTACAAGGTCAACACCTACGCTGGGCCATCAGCCTCCAGGAGTTTGAGTTCACGGTCCAGTACCGACCAGGTCCGAAGAATGAGAACGCGGATGTGCCATCCAGGTATCCACTGCCCAGCACCGCAGACGAGACTGGTGCCCGTTTGGACCGGGAAGGGGACCGAGCCAGGGAAGCGGGGCGTGCCGAGAGGCCAACGCGCTGCTTCACAGACGCCATTTGCTGGGAAGTGACCAGGGAGCCACCACTTGGCCCCGAAGTAAGCCCAGAAGCTCAGGGGGCCAACTACTGCGAGAACATGGTCAGGGAGCAGCTGGGGACCAGTGCAGTCCATCGACTGTTTGATGTACACTACCAAGAAGAGCTGGAGTGTAACAAGGGGGGCATGTTTGACACTGACCACCCGGAAGTGGCCAGGTGCTCGGGCAGGTTGACTCGGGTCGCCTGGGATGCCCTCAGCCAGGTACGGCCGATCAGGGGTATGCATTCCGGAGGCTCACCAGCGATATACGGCGACGAGACCATGGAGGGTGGTAAGCTCAAAGTGCCGAAGAAGATCGACACGAGAGTGATTGACAAGAGCTTCTTCCGGGAAGCCAGAGAAGAGGGCGTGGTCTGCTATGAGCCGTGTGGGGGCCTGTGTGCTGGACTAGAGATGCTCTTGCGCTGCGGAGTTAAGGTTAACAAGTACCTCTACCAGGACATCTCGAAGTCCAGCCAGACGGTAGCCAGGGCCAGGTGCATGGCGCTCAGCCGCCGTCATCCTGACTTGTTCCGTGCCGAGGCAGCCCACTTGGAGCAACTGCCCAGCAACATCGAAGACACCAGCCTCAGTGACCTTGTACATGCAGGGGCATTGAGTGGAGAGCAGTGGGTCATGGTGTGTGGATATCCATGCCAGGACCTGTCACCAGCTGGTAAGCTGGCTGGTCTGGAGGGCAGGCACAGCAGCCTGTTCTACCAGGCAGTGCGAGTCCTCTCCACGCTGCAACAGCTGCAGCCTCAGAGACCGCCAGCATATGTGCTGGAAAACGTTTCTCCGCTGTCACACAAGGAGAACTCGAAGATCAGGAAGGAGGTGTTCCCCATCATCAACAGCGTGGGGGGCCAGCCGGTGTCCTTTGACGCGGCGCGCGCGGGATCATACGCGCATCGTCTACGAGCATATTGGAGCAATCTGTTCCAGAATCAGCAGTTCAATCTGGTGATGGAGCGGGTGGACAGCCCACCAGACAGATACGTGCGCGATATTCTGCAGCGAGGCTGGAAGCCACGCAGGGTCGTCACAGGAGACAGGAAGCCTCACTACACCGCCAACGTTGTGGGGGAGCCTATGAGAGTATTGCCAACCATCTTGGCGACACAAAACTCTCGTGCTTTTCGCGCACCTCGCGCAGGCACAGTGGTAAGGAAAGGAGATGATGATGAAGTGGGGGAGACCAGAGAGGTTAACCTGGACGAGAAGGCAGTTGCCATGGGGTACAGCGCAGGTGAGCTACGCGCGGCACATGGCATGAAAGACGAAGAATTGGCAGGAGTGCTTGGCCTTGCTATGGACCGAAGAGCAATGGAGCTATTGTATGCGATTGCCGAGGTCAGCACGACCAAACTGCCGAAGAGTGAGGAGAGTGAGGAGGAGGAACATGGCACGCTAGTTGCCATCCCCATCGCGAAAGCCACCAAGGTGGCTGCCACCTCCGAGGGCACGGCTGAGCCGGTGCGAGCCCAACTAGCAGAGTGGATCACCAGTTCCAGCGGCTACACCCAGCCAGTCGCGCGACGCCTCAGCCATCAGGACTGGGAAGAACGACTGCAACGCATGTGCAGCCAAGGACAGAAAGGTACACAGGGGCTAGGCACCGCCGACGCTGTTCCACGCCGCAGGCAGTGGAAGATGGCCTCCATGAAGCTCGCGGGCTACGAGGCACGTCACCGGCAGGCCTTTTCAGGACCTGGAGGCAAGCCAGCAGAGACGAGCTCAGCCCCAGAATGGGCACCAGTGACAAAGGAGAAAGAGATGAGGCTGCCTAAGCTGCCCGACACTACGAGAATGGTTGCCATGCTAGCCAGCGTAACCAACCAGGAGTCATTCCGAGAAAGATACCCCGATATACACGAGGACGGGCTATGCCTCGCGTGGATCAAGTCAGGAGGAAGAGTGGAGGTGCCCAAGGAGGAATATCACAGGGTAAGGAAGAGGGCAGCGCGTCACCGTTGGGACGAGCTCATGGGCGAGCTATACATGGTCACTGTCAGTGGTAAGGAGCTGCTGGTGCCCAAGCCCTGTGACAGGATTCAGTTGGTGCGTGAGTACCATGAGAGGACTGGCCATTGGGGCATCAGGCGGACATTGAACCTGTTGTGGCAGCGCCATTACTGGGCAGGCATCAAACAGGATGTGCAAGCAGTGGTCACTCAGTGCCAGACTTGCCAGAGGGTGAAGACGCACTATGCACGGGAGGAGGCGAATCTCACGCCGCTGGAGATCAAGTCCTTCATGTATCGCTGGTCCCTGGATTTAGCGTGGCCCACGAAACGCGTCACGAAGGCTGGGAACCAACGCGTCTTGGTCATGATTGAGCACTACACGCGATTCGTTGTGTGCGTTCCAATCCCCGACAAGGAGGCCGCCACCATCGCCAACGCATTTCGCTATCATGTCCTATCCGTGTTTGGGGCGCCTGCAGAATGTTTGGTGGATGGGGGCACAGAGTTTGAAGGTGAGTTCTCTGCTCTATGCGAGCAGTGTCTCATTGACCGAAGAGTGACTTCACCGAGTTCCCCAGAGAGCAATGGCTTGACTGAACGGGTGGTACGCACCCTCAAGTTTTGCTTCAAGAAGATGGCCCTCGACAAGGGCCTGGACTTCGAGTGGGATGAGATGCTCTGGTCACTCGTACTCAGCTACAACGCAGCTAGGCAGCAGTCCACTGGAGGGGCGCCATTCACCTTGCTGTTCGCTCAGGAAGCCACGGTGCCACCGGATCTTCGTGCTCGACCCGAGTTGGACTTTGGGAAGCAGGAGGAGAAGACACTGGCTGATGATCTGTTACAGCGAGCCGCCATCGTGAAGAGGCTCATGGTACATGCGGGGTGCAACCTGGAGATCGCTCAGCACCGCGACACTTTACGGTACGAGCACAGGAGGAGTGGCAGTTACGAGCCGAAGCCGCACCAGTTCAAGGCAGGCGATTTCGTGTATATACGACAACAACCGCGCTCTGGCATGGAGGTGGCCACCAAGTCAGCCATCCTGAAGATAGTCAAGGTGCAAAGAGATGGAGTGGTAGTGTTGGAGGACAGCACGAAGCTGCGGGAGAAGAGCACAGTGCAAAGTATTGCGCCATGTCACTTACAAGTGAAAGACCAGTACGACTGCAGTGCAGCCATTCCCAGCAAGCATCTCGCGTGTGAGGTGTGTATGCGGACAGATGGGGAGGCAGCCATGTTGCTGTGTGACACCTGTAACCGTGGTTATCACACGTGGTGTCTGAATCCAGCGCTGGATGGAGTACCTGAAGGGGATTGGCAATGTCCCAAGTGCTTAGGTGGGACCGTGGTGGCAGCCGCCGCCGAGGTGAGCGCGTCAATCGTCGACAAGATGGCGGCCATGGAGCTGCAGCTGAGAGAGAAGCTGGGATCAGATGTGGTATTGTTGCCTGCAGACGTAGGTCCGCATCGTGCAGTGAGGCCGGGACGTGAAGACCCATGGCAGGCGCTGACCTCGCGGCAGATGCTCAGAAAAGAAGGGAGCATGGGGGATCTTCCTGACAGAGTGGCCTGGGAAAACCAGGAGGAGCTCAGCAGAGTGATCACAGAAGTGATGCCAGGATTCTGGCATGAGGGCCATCGTACCATCTTGAGCAGGGAGTGTGCAGAGCAGCACACTCGCGCGAGAAGTCTCCGCAAGACGTCCACGGTGCAGGCCATGAGCCCTGAGGAAGTGCAGAAGAGAGGAGATGTGACGCAACTGAGCAGAGCTCAGGTGAAGATTGCCAGTCAACTGGATTGGGGCTTAGAGTTGGTGATGACAGTTCCTCAGGAGGTCAGACGTTTGGCGCACGAGGTGACTTGGGAGAAGATCACACAGGTATGGGATCCTTGGGCTGGCACAGGTGTCATTGGCAAGGTTATGTCGCTGGAATGGCCTCACCTGAAGGTTATGAACAATGATTGGAACCCGCAGTTGAAGTGGCACGAAGCCCTTAATGCTTTACAACCGGGCAATTATCGAGCCTGGAAGGAGAAGTATGGGGTGTGTGACGCGATGGTGACCTCACCCTGGTTCGCAGTGCTGGATATTGCGTTGCCATTGGCAGTACTGG
Organism: Cymbomonas tetramitiformis; assembly: GCA_001247695.2. NCBI lineage: Eukaryota > Viridiplantae > Chlorophyta > Pyramimonadophyceae > Pyramimonadales > Pyramimonadaceae > Cymbomonas > Cymbomonas tetramitiformis. Next base: position 7,983 of record LGRX02034759.1, read on the forward strand.
CCAGCCGAGTGGTGGCTTGTATTCATGTGCCATCGCACTACATGACAGATATGACAGAGAGCAGGGCACAATACTTTCGTAAGCTGTGTCACGCTGGACGTTTACATGTGATTGGGCATTTGGAGCATGGACCCATTGGCAGAAGATGCATGTGGGTCATGGTGTTTCGCAACCCTTTGACAAGAGCCAGGATGTTGCGAGGAGGAGAAGCTTCTGGAGTGGGTATGTTTACCTTCAGCATGGGCAAGTTCGCAATGGATGGTGTTACAACAGAAGATGCTGAGCAAGCTCTTGTCTAATGTCTGTACTACCAGTGGCAGCTACAGATGGGGGATGTTGAGAAAAAGAGCTTGCACAAGTGGTGAGAAGAGATAAAGAGATATCAAAAATTTTGAGATTTTGTATAGCTACAGTAGCAAGATAACTGTGCAGTCATATAAGGAAGCATATGCAAAGTCGAGCTTGTGTTGTATAGGCACTGACAATAAGTAAGACTGTCTAGTAGTAGGGCTAGAGGGTTGTGCTTTGTGTGGACGCTTCGTGCATAAGTTCGCGACAGCTGACACAAACCACGGCTTATCGTGTACCTCAGCCGGGTTGTGACACTTGCTGTAGCAGTCTCTGTGACGAACGTATGACACGCGCAGTACGATACGCGCGAGGAGTTATGACAGTGACGAGATACGGATGGGTGTTACACTTGTTTGGAGATAGCGAGAATAAGTAGGGCGGCGTAGTGAGAGTGAGCAGACGCTCATTTTTGTTTTGCCTTCGTAACAGTGATTCCGAGAATAACCAGGACTCGCTTAAGACCGCGAAAACAGCAGTGTTATGAGATAATTAATAAGATACAGTATTCTTATGCTTGTAAAGATATACATTTGTGGACTTCTCCTTGTGCGACTGCGTCAGAACTGTAATTAACAGTCTTTTTCAATGTTGAGAAAAAGAGCTTGCACAAGTGGTGAGAAGAGATAGAGAAATATCAAAAATTTTGAGATTTTGTATAGTCACAGTAGCAAGATAACTGTGCAGTCATATAAGGAAACATATGCAAAGTCGAGCTTGTGTTGTATAGGCACTGACAATAAGTAAGACTGTCTAGTAGTAGGGCTAGAGGGTTGTGCTTGGTGTGGACGCTTCGTGCATAAGTTCGCGACATGGAACCAGAGCATACTCATGGGCCCGAAAAATCATACCAGAGGCCGTCTTAACCACAGAGAAAGTCTTGGCCGCATTGGCCACATACTGCAGATACAAGGCCACCGTAACCGGGTCAGCCACCACCGCAGTCCGAGGGGGGTCCCTCTCAGCACACCACCGCTGGTACCGCACAAAAGCCCGGGCATACCCATCAATGGTGCCCTGCTTCCTAGTCTCCAGCACCGCACCCCGGATGTCCCGCAGAAGCTGCCGCTCCAGAGGGTCCGTCTCCGAGAACCGCAAGCCATCCCAAAACTCCCCAGTGCCTATGGTGCCTGCAGAAAGGGCAGACCCCGCAAGAGCCCACGGCCCCAAGAACACCTCTCACAGCCACCAAGAGTGCAACGAACGAGACCCGAGGCCCGCGGGCTCCCTCTCATCAAAGGAAACCCGCACCACCAGGACCCGAAACCGAGGCAACCCCACCCCCCGCTCATTGGCCCTGCCAAGACCAGGGAGAAAGGTATCCGCAGACGGCTGGAGCTCAGTCCACTGGACCACACAATCAGCCAAATGCACCCCATCCGGGCACAGCAGCACCCACCACGGCTGGAAGACCCACATAGGGGCCACCACCGTAGCAGCCGCCCTCTCCGCCTGTAGAAACAGGAGAAGCCTGCCAATCAACCGAAAAGGAGGGTTGCACCAATTCACGTGCTCCCTCCAATCCGACTGACTGAAAGTATCCACCCCAGAGGTGCCGGGGCAGTACCATGCACTGTTGAAACGGGGCAACAGACAGTTCTTGTCTGTAGCAAACCGATCACAGGTGTGCCAGTACCCCCCAGCGATCCAAGGATCCAGGAACTGAAAGATGGCCGGATTCAGCATCCAGTCATCATAGTCCTGGATCTTGGACAGACCGTCCGACCGAACCTCAAACTCCCTGGGAACCCACAAGGACGACGGTAGGCTATTTAATGCGAGAAAGACAGATACTACTGTCCGGCTAAGCTCGCTGAAGATCAAACAGATAATCGCATAACTAGTGTCTGGCCGAGGCTTTATGCTCTCGGAAACCCAGACAGTGAAACAAGACTGTACTACTGTATTGTACTACTGTACAGTACAGTGCTAGGATGTCACTGACACGATACGGAAGCAGGGTCAGGCTAGGGGCTAGTCAGAGCCCATAATAACTAAGCCTAAACCCGAAGTCCAGCACACCACCCGTGGGTGTGACTGCCTAGCAAAGCAGGTACAGGATAATACAGCCACGAAATAATAAACAAACACCTAACATTCACTTCGGTGGAAACCGATCACTGCTAGCTGGGTGCCGGGGTCTTGACCCGGTCATCCCACTACTGGGCTAAAGGTAATCAAGCTGCCAGGATAACTGCTAGGAAACTCAGCCACTTTGAGGCTGGTCAGGATGGCTGAGTTCAGCGGTCGGGACATAAGCACAGAAGAACCCCGAAGTGAATTGTAAGTTGCCTCCCACAAATTGAGCACCATCAGACCCAAGCGGGTAAGGTGGATCCGTAGCTGAAAGCAAAGTAACAGAAGACTGTAAAGATTCCAAAACCACCGAAGAACTCAAATAAGCAGAATCCCACGGCGGTTTGAGCATTGAAGAAGAAGACAGAAGAACTCCATCATCTGACGGCCAATCACGGATGCCTGCAGCACCAAGTGGTGGAATCGAAGCAAAGAGATCTCCAGTAGACCGACGGACGGTGGCTCCGGGCTCAACCAGGCCCCTGTCACCACCGCCCACGGTAACCAGAGACGCCGTAGCACTGGCCAGCAAGGAGCAACAAAGCACGGAAGCCATCAACGCACATCGGAGAAAACTCGGCGGAGTCCGCGGACGGTACATCGGAGCCAGACCGCCACTGGCTGCTGGCGATGCTCCCCCGTCAGAGTCATGCTCAAGAGTGCCGAAGGAGCCAAAAGCCACTTGCTGCCCGCCGCCAGAGCCATTGTCAGAGCCGTGGTCATTGTCAGAGACTTCAGAGACAGTGTCAGAAGCCTCAATCCTCATGCCAGCAAACAGCGGAGCCGTCGCAGAGCCGGAGATGCCAAGCTGGAGTGACGGGACAGAGTCAGGCAAGCCAAGAGGGTCAGGGATAACCACCGGCGGGTCATGAGCCGCAGGCACACCACCAGCGACGAGTGCAGAGGGATGCCGAACCGCAGGCGGTGGCGGAATCGAGCCCTGTGCACCCGAGTGGAACGTGGCCAGACCAAACTGAGCCATGCCGTCATCGTCAGCCGCCGCCTCCTGAGCGGAAGCCGCCGCATCCTGAAAGTGCCGCAGAGATGTGGGCTCAGCCGTCACAAAAAAATGTGCCGACAGCTCACACACCTCTGGAAGACCCTCCATAGTGCAGAGCGACTCGAACATCCGGGTTTTTTTGATGCGAATAAATTCCATATAATTACATAAGTCGGTCCACTGCAGCATATTGGACGCAGACCAAAAGGGCGTGTAAATAGAATATAAATGGTACAGCGCGTATTTTCTGAATCAGATGACAAGATTCGCCATCAGTCGTATAATTAATGCAGGCCGTCTTTTTTGAACCACAATACAGCGACCGTGTCATGCACCACGTTAACGTTATCCGTGATATATCCAAACGGATGACGGAAGACGCATGGATACGCGGACCGGCAGGAGGTGTCACATTTACGGTAGAATTATTAAAAACGGGAGTGATTTCCAATCGGCGGACATCGTGTATAATTCGGAAAATGGTGCTGCACGTTGGACGTCACATATTCACTGTTCACGACGTCGTACTGAATACTCGCAGGTTATGGATTTCGATATCAACATACGGCACATGCATGACACGCTGGGAAATCTACCAAACATGAAATCTGAGGAATTTATACTCGTATCATACAAAGCATGAAGACTTGATGGGATTTGGACTCCGCGGACGAACTCTTGCAAGCGTATGCTAGTCACGATGAATACAGGTGTCACATGATGCGGGGTCGCGACACGGAGCCGTATTCCATCGGAGAATGATGTGACATGACACTGACGAGAGACAAACACAAGTCATCCTCGATGCCAGAATTCGATGGAAGATGAAACCGATGAAAGTTGGACGCGTGGAGGTTTCATGCGGCATTTTTACGAGAGAGGGGTTATGCACTTATTACATCCAGAAACATTTAAAATCCCATGCAGTGACACTTTTGTGTTTTGAACATACCCGATACCGCACGTTTGCCCACAGTCAAACTCTCCGTCTACTGCAGAGTTACGTACCCAGCATATTCAGAATTACGTCCGTTGTGTTTAGGGGTTGCTTGGAAAACAAATGAATTTAGTCGCTTGGAAAACAAATGAAGTAAATTTCTAGGTTTGGAGAGTGTGCGCGACGAGTGAACTCTAGAGTGAAATAGCGTTTTCAATTCGCCCAACGGTAAGCTTCGATGTCTTTTTGCGCCCAAAGTAAGAGAAAATTACGATTGATATTGCGAGGTCAAGAAAATCTAAGGTTGCGGGGCAAGAGATGGTAGGACTTTCAATTTTGTCCAAGCACTGCCCCTGGGCGCTTTTAGGGCCTAAAAGCGCCCGATTTTGAAAATCCAGTAAAAGGTAGCAAGGCATACGCACACGCCAATAAAATTGTTCCCCCTTGGTTCAATTTAAGCGTAAACTCTATCGGGTTACGCCCCCAACCGAATATGTGACGAGTGGCATTAGCTCAAGAGCTCACAGCTCACAGAGCGCCAGACCTAAAGGTCTGGAGATCTCAGTTCGAATCTGAGATGCCACACGCTCAAGGTGCGTTTTCTCCACCCTTTATGTGCATCGTGCAAGACTAGCATAGCCATATTTTCCATATTAGCCATATTTTCATCAGGTGTTAGGGTGCTGCTTTCAAGGAGCACTCTTATTCCTGCAGATCGACGCGCCCTCTTGCAAAAGAGTGGAGCTCTCTCGAGGAATGAGGTGGCGCGCCCAGCAGTTTTCGTTTCTTTTTGGGTAGCCTTTTGCCTTGGAGCCCTGCAAAGCGTGCAGATCGAAGTTTTCACCATTTGTTAGGGTGCTGCTTTCAAGGAGCACTTCGTTCCTGCAGATCGACGCGCCCACTTGCAAAAGTGTGGAGCTCTCTCGAGGAATTAGAAGGCGCGCCTAGCAGTTTTCGTTTCTTTTTGGGTAGCCTTTAAGGAGCACTTTTAGCCTGCAGATCGAGCGCCCCCTTGAAGATTAAGGGTGGAGCTCTCTCGAGGAACTAGAAGGAGCGCCCAGCGCATAGGACTCTATTTTTTCTATCTAAGCATGACGACTAGATTGTATTTCTTAAGGTAGTAATGCTTGCAATTTATCCTAGAAGGGTCTAAGGGAATGTATGTGTGCTTCCTGTGTAAGGTGTCGAGGTAAAGATGAGCTTGCAGCGAAGGACATGAAGTGGAAGGTAAGTGTCCGCCGGCATTTAAGTTTCTAATAAGCACATATGGCTTGCATGACCAAGCATAAGTTTCTAATCGAGCATAAGTTAAAATTCCAGTTGAGCTTAAGTTTGAAGCCCCTCGGAAGAAAAGTGCATAGCATATTCGCATAAAACCCCATGACCCTAGTGCAGAGCATATGGAGGGCCCTTTCAGCCACGCACCAGGCAGAGGGTGCAAAGTTTTTCAGTTATGCTTGTTCGCGCCAAACCCTTGTGTGCATATGCCATCCTGAGCAATATCTGTGCTACTTAGATAATGCAAAGAAGCGGAATCAAAGCCCGCGTTGTGAAAAGAAAACACGTGCATAAATAATGGTTAGGAACACAAGCGGACTCATACCCCGCTAGGGAAGATACCAATGGGCATAGTGGAAGTAATGTATAGATGGGTCATGCACTTCTCGCGGCGACACCCCATAGGATTTCTGCCGAAATAGCATCCGAACGCGTGCGAATCATGGAAAATGGATCGGACTATCGTTTTCCTCGACATCGAATTGTGTTTAGGCACATATATATATCATAGTTATATGTTATATATATATCAATATTGAAATTAATCTCACTTGTCGCCAAATCATAGGGTTATTAGTTTGTTCGTCAAAATCGACATGTTCAGTCGATGGGGCTGCAAATGCGCGCACTATATGAAGTGACATATTAGAACATCTTGACATATCGAACGCGGCATTCCGATCATTTTGGACTTGAAACTGAAATTAATTTTTCACTTGTCGCCAAAGCCGCATAGGGTTATTTATTTGTTCGTAACGAGTCGACATGCTCTATCGATGGGGCTGCAAATGCGCGCACTATATGAGGTGATATATAAGAACATTTTGACATATCGAACGCAACATCCCGATCATTTTGGACTTGAAACTGAAATTAATTTCATCATAGCGGGTTATTAATTTGTTCGTAAAAGTCGACATGCTCAGTCGATGGGGCTACAAATGCGCGCACGACTATATGAGATGATACATGGGAATATTTTGACATATCGAACGCAGCATCCCGATCATGAAATTGCACCCAACACACAAGCTTATCCATACGAACATATTGGCATATCGAACACATGAATCCGGTCACGTTTCATCCGAAATTGAAAATTATTTTCTAGCGGCGCCCGCCCGCCATACCGATAGGGTTATTGTTATGGGACTAACTTTTGATGTACTCGGCCTTTGGGGGTGAAATTGCACCCAACACACAAGCTTATCCATACGAACATATTGGCATATCGAACACATGAATCCGGTCACGTTTCATCCGCGAAACTGAAAATTATTTTCTTCGTCTCGAGACCTCCTAATAAGATTATGGGGGGCGCGATACTAATGGAGGGCCCATGACGGTACCGCGATAGACCCCCCCAACTAGCACATAATTTCCTTAATAACACGGTGAAATCAAGGGGGGTAACCCCTCCCCCCCCCCGCCCTTCCCGAACATTTTCATACTTAACTCCCCCCCCACCCCCATTTACACCCATATTTACAGATACAAGATACTGCAGTACTCATATTCGATATTGATACGGACTTACTTAGTATCAGTATGAGTATCATACTCCATACTGTACTCGATACTGAACACATCGCGAGCACGACGCGACGTGACGATCGACGCCTACGCCTCGAGCGATGCGATGCCCATGTGACGGGAGCGGGACATTCTTTCGGGACCGATGATGACGTGAGTTGACTCGCGCACCCGAATTCGAGAACGAAGCAGTAGGAACTATTAAATTTCACGAACTCCGTGGTATGCATTAAAGAAGACTGGCGGCTGAACCACTTGCATGCACAGCAGCGGGTCTTCTCACCCGTCAGTCTTCTTTTTGTTTCCGTGCTGTTATTTCAAACGTTCGTTTTAAATACTGATCACACACGCCGTGTATTCACAGGTTGGGTTCGCTGGAGTCTGCTAACGGCGAACGGTCCAAACCTCGCAAGGTATTTTTTTACAATTTAGGCACCCCCTTTTGCCTCCTGGCGATTTCCAAAATCCACTACAAACCATCAAAGCAGTGGGAGCGGTTGCTAAAACTTGTCTTCGCAAGTGTAAATGAGACAAAATATATTGTGGCCCCCACTCTGTATGTGACCATTGGTTGAAACAACGAACGTCCTTGTGCGAAATCACGTAACGTGATTTTTGGGAACTTATTTTGGGTTGAGAAATGCTTCACGGATCTGTGGTGAGGGGGAAATATTCCCACTGCACAGACTGTCATATTTCTCTGGTTGGAAAGTCTTTCACTGACCGAACGTTTGCTTGTGTGTGTTTCAGGTATGGCTGTTATCATATCAATGTGGAAAGGAGTGGGACGCGAAATGCCATGTTTGTTTCATTAGATGAATTAGCCTAGACCCTGCTTTGAAAAACGTTGACCTCTGCTACAGTTGATAGATGCAGGCGTAAACTAGTATTTTTGTAAACTTTTAATTCTGTTTGCGCAATGCTTTCAGTATCTTATCGGCGCGCTTCGTTTGTCTTGCTGTAGAGTCCGATGCTTGTACACGCGCATTCGTTAAGTTTAGGGCCACGCACGCAGCGTATCTCGTTCATAACTCGGAGTGCTGCGAAGTAACGCATGCACGCTTGCTGTGGACTAGCACATCGAGGCAGCTACACTCAGCCGTGAAATACATCTACTGCTGAGTGGTACTGTACTTACGTTCGCACATCGAAAGCACACAGCAGCGCGTCATGTGATACATATATAATGCAAATATATTACATATATATGCGCGATGCATACTACCTGCAACTATTCCGGATCCACAAATATACAGCATACTTACACGATATGTAGTATGCTGCATACTTATGGATCCACAAATATGCAGCATACTTACGAGATATGCAGTATACCGCATACTTACGGGTGTCGCAACCATAATGCGCATAAATACGGGGGGTGCATAAATTCCGGAGATTTGCTGTATGTACCTTTTATGCAGGAGTTTTACACAAGGTGTATACACCCGTAATTATGCGGGTGCTGCAAGCATAATGCGCATATATGCGGAACCCATCTCAAAGCCGAATCTCTACGTAAGTTATGCAGGGCAAAAAAACCCGGATGAAGGCATGCTCATCCCCAGCGTCATAGAACCGCTGGAAACGAACAGCCAGGCAGTCAGTCTCATAGTCCTCAACTGCACCACAATAGTGGGCAGACTGAGGACCGCCGTTGGGGCATTCAGCATGCCAGTGTTTCAAACCACTTTGTGCACACTCCGCATTTCTGCAGTGAGGCACGAAGGCACCGCTCTTCTTGTCAAACGAGACAGGAGAAGCGGTGCCAAGTGGCTTAACACCAGCACGATGATGCTTAGCAGCAGAGCGGGTAAGGTGCTTGCCCGCAGGCGGTACCCCTTCCCGCTTCTGCCGCTTTAGGTCACGAATGTCCTGCTGCATGCGCTCCAGCTGCTTCTGCAGACTGGACAACGCCGCAGCTAGGTCAGCCGCGCCATCGCCGAATGACAGAGCAGAAATAGGGGCGCCAGAGACTTTCAGGCCGTGGCGGAACTGCTCCCGCACACGAGCCTGAATAGTCAAAAGAGACACGCCCTGCCGCTGGTCAGCTCGAGCCAAGGAATTAGCCAAATCACGGTACAAAGCCGAATTGCCGAGAGCCTTGAGAAACTGCCGCTTCACCGCGTCCTCTGGCAAGTTGTGGGAACGCTGAACGTCCCGCAACAGGCCATTGAACTCACGGATGCCACGGTCAGGATCTCCGCTGCCGGGGATGCGAACCGCCAGCAGCGACTCAAAAGAGTCAAAGGGCTCTGAGCGTTCCTGGAGCATGCGTACCACCTCTAGGGCAGCACGCTTGCCATCTCCAGGAACGTCAGACCCAGAGGCCTCAAGCCAATCACGAGCAGGCGAGCCAGGCCGAGCCAGAAAAGTCAAAGCCGAGAGCAGCAGCTCATTCGCCTCATGCCTAGCCTCAACAGCCATGTTAGCCAGGTCAAAGAGGGGAGCAAATGCTTGTGACTGGAGCAGGAATTGCGTGCGCAACTCATGCATGAGCTGCGAAAAATGTCAACTGCCGAACTGCGTCTGTCTCCGTTCCAGCGAAGCGCTCCGATTTGTCTCCGAGAATTTTGGTAGCAACCACCTTCGCAACCTTCCTGTCAAAATTGTCTCGAGCAAGCTGCTGACATTTCTCAAGAATCTCTCTCGCAGCTGCGGTGGTCGGAGCCGGCAGCTGCGGTATGTGTGGTGTCGCAGTGTGCTGCGCACCCACATCATCAAAAATCGTCTCTAATCTACGGACGCGAGACCGCGTCATTCTATTCGCTGTAGTAACCATGATGGAGAGACTACGGAAGAGCTGAGCAAGCGAGGGTGGTGGCATAAGATTTCCCACAGCGGCCAGACAACTTGTAGAAGCCTCAGCAGAACAAGATCAAAATTCACAGGTCGTGAGCGTAAGCATGAGAGCGGCCAAAATCCGCAACGTGTGGAGCGACCTCGCCAGAGCTAGTGGCACACGAAGCAAATCAACTCTCGTTGCGACGATACTGCTGCAAAAAAAATAATCCGTCAAAAATTGTTGATCCCCTGCGCAGCGAAGGCGAGCACAAGGCGTGCCGCCATCACTGCCAAGCTAAAAGGCCATACCGTGAGAATAACACACCACCGCCCAAGTGGGCGCTCAGCCCCTCCTACGTCCTACTTAGCCGAACATGGCAACAGCAAGGCGCTGCGCCATCATCAGAACCACCGGAAAGCCGGTGCGGGCCATAACCTGCGAGAAAGACAGATCCGCTGTCCGGCTAAGCTCGCTGAGAATCAAACTCATCATCACATAAACAGTGTCTGGCCGAGGCTTTATGCTCTCGGAAACCCAGACAGTGAAACAAGACTGTACTACTGTACTGTACTACTGTACAATACAGTGCTAGGATGTCACGGACACGATACGGAAGCAGGGTCAGGCTAGGGGCTAGTCAGAGCCCATAATAACTAAGCCTAAACCCGAAGTCCAGCAAGATATACATGTTGCTGGATTCAGTGACCCGTAGGTCATAACTTACTCTGACTCCCCGGTAGCTGTACCAGTACTCGTACAGTACTAGGTGACAGATACCTAGGTCACAGACCGCCTTATATTCGTTTATCTCTTATAATCAGTTTACACTTGTATGAGAACTATTCAGTGACCACCCGATATAATACGGTATATTATATCTCACAGGTTATGGGGTATTACCCCGCTTTTCTCACTGCTGACTTTGCCATGCTTGGCTAAGCTTTTCCGCTTGGCGGGGCGTTGGGGCCTCGCGAGATGTTGGATCGGCCACTTTAGGGCGTGCGGTTTAAGCTAAGTTGCGGTGAGATTTCGGATTGGGACTTTCGGCAACTTCTTCGAGTGTCCGCGTTGGATTTCGTTTTTGACTTGGACTGATCACCCCTGTCGACATCTCCTTGGCCGTCGCGTATCCGACTTCGTTGATTTCGTTCGACCCCATCTTATTGTACTTACTCCGCAACTGCATTACCGTCGCCCGCCACCTTACGATTTGCGCCTCGCCTTTTCCCCAACCCCCCTCCTATAGGAATTTATTCTGATGACTACATCCTCAGTTGGTACACCTGCCGTGGGCGCTAGAATGCGCCTTCGGATTCAATTTTTGCTAGGAACGTGGGTGCTCGCTATAAGAGCACCCCGCAGTCAGCGAAGGTCGTGCTCGCTGCTGCTGACAGGACTCGCGGCAATGCCGTGTGACAGTCGTCCTGGGACACTGACGTTGTGAAGCGTGTCGCGAAGGACACATTGGGAACGAAGGCGTCTTCGTTTTCAGGGAGTGAGCCACATCGTCAACTACTTTGGGACTCCTTGGTGACTGCCTTGGAGGCCTCTTTCGTCAACAAGGACACCGCCAGCGAGGATATCTTTGACCTCGTGGACGTCACCAAAGAAGTGCACCCCATTTACAACGACATTTTGCTTCGTGCTTTGGTGTCTTTGACGACTCCCCACTCTCCAGCTCGAAGGTGGGTTGACGCTTCGGCCCGAATTTCTCCTCGTGACGGTAAGCGAGTGCTGAAATCTGTATAGGCAGCCCTGACCGGGAGTCCCGGTGCAGGCCCCTATGACAGATTCCTAGGTAGCCAACACTGGACCGTGACTGATCCGTAAGCCTGTGCTGTGACACACCGAGTGTCACAGGTAGCTAGACTCGAGACCGTTCCGACTTCGTGACCGTTCCGGGTATATCTAGCTTAGGGTTTATTTCTTATATGAGTTTATCTATATTGGTTCACTGACTGTCTGATATCTTGAACCGGGATATTCCAGTAGGTCGTGGACCCATTCCACGCCATATTCCACAGCTAGTTTGGCCATGATTGGCTAAAGCAGCCGCTTGGAGAGGTGGTGCGCGGCGGCGCGTTTGGGGACTCACGGGAATTTTGAGATGAGCTGTTTGCGGTGAGCGTCTTTGAGCCGCAGCTATGGGGGTTCGACCTGGACCGGGCCTAGTCGACGCAATGTTCATTTACGGTATTACGCTTGCCCTGATCCCGCTTGCTGCCGATTTTTGGGCTGGTGGCTCGAGCACCTTCGACCTCGACGACGTCTTCCAGTGCCCCTCGCTCGCATGGCTCTACCGCTCCTTCCGTGACTGTGGCGTCGGATCTTCCCCACGACATTACCCGAACGCGCCCCGTCGTACCACCTCCCATCAGGCTTTCAGAGTTATGGGTGTTACCACCAGAGCAAAGAAGTCCCTCACGAGGGACAGCGACATTGATGCCTCGTTGAGGCTTATCGACGGGGTTCGGAACAGCCCGACGGTGCGGACTCCGACCGTTCCGACCCCCAACCCTGCTTCGAACGAGGACGCCGACGTGGCCGTCAGGCGTTACTTGCAGGAGCAGGCGAGGCTGACCGACGAGATCTACAAGGCACGTCTTCATCGTGCCTGGGCCAAGAGCGTCCGCGAGGACGTTCTTGGTGACAAGAAACACCATTTCCGCGGTACGGACGACGCTGGCCTTCTGTCCGACCTGGTGGTGCAGCTACGTACGGAGTTCGAGTCAGCTGGGCTGGAGCTGAAGTCCTTTGATCTCGACGACCCCCTTACCCCGGTTGTGAGCCGGGTGAATGGCCTTCTATACGACGTGCTGGCTCTCGTGGTGGAGAAGCACAGCAACGCGTATGTCTGGCTCACTGGTACGGATGCTTCGTCTGACCGAGATGGCCGGCGAGCTTTGGTCGACATCATCAAGGGCTGCGTGCCGGTGGCGCTGCGGGAGTCGCAGCAAGAGGAGCATGCGGCCTTGCGTTACCCCGCGAACGTGGACCCGCAGCCGATCTTGGCGCGGGAGCAACGTTTGGTGCGGGACAACAAGGCCTCCGACTGGACACCTACGGAGGCTACGCGTAAGCTGAGCCTGTACACCAGGCTTGACCCGGCGTTCTACGCCGCGGTTAAGGTGCGCTACCCCATGGCTGCTGACTTGGCCCATGTACCGTTGGCCTCGCTCCGCTCCATGGTGGTAGAGATCTACCAGGCTTGGGCTCAGACTGACACGGGGAAGGCGGCTTCTGGAGCGGACGGCATCTCCGCGCACCTCTCCAGCAGCGAGTACGACGCCCTCCTCGTGAAGATCACGGAGCTCAAGGAATTGGTGCAGCGGCAGCACGGGGAGGGCGCTCCGGTGGTGCGGCAGCAGCGGGTGCAGCAGCGGCAGCAGCAGCAGCAGCGTGCGCAGCATCCGAAGGGGTTCCGTATGTGGCTACTGCCCGACGCTCCAGTCCTACCACAAGGACCGAAGTAAAAGGGGGCTAGCCGCCACGATTTTTCGATGTAGTTGATGTTTGAGTGCTTAAAGATCATCGTTGGGTGCCCAAATATTTATTAAAAACATGTGCCGGGTGATATACTCGATATGGGTATGCACTTGTGAGGGCTGAAGAGGTGGGGGTAAAATTAATTCAAATTAAATAAAAAGGCCAGTCCTACCACACGGACCGAAATGTTTCTCACGCTAGCTACCTCCACGAAGGTCCTGTGAAAATTCGAAGACACATGTTGTCAAGTTCGCGAGCTGCTCTTTCTGCAGTGTCTTGTCAAAAAAAATGATCGGAGGTCATCTTCGCCCTTAAAATATCGGTTGAAGTTGCCTGGGTATACAAAATCCGAAAATGTCACTGTGGTGTGGTTGGAATTTAGTGATTTTTAACGCTACCCATGCTTAATGTTGATAACGTAGCATGAAATTGCGACATTGTTTAGGCAAGCGGGCAAAGGGGTACTCAGTTTAGGTCCCAATGAGACTACAATCCGGAGGATAGGCACTAGGAGCATCAAGAGGATGGTTTAAAAAATTCCCGCGCGTCCGGTCCTTGTGATAGGACTGAACGAGATTCCAGTCCTTTCACAAGGACTGTCGGGCAGTAGCCATATGGGGCAGCACAAGGCGCCGCCCGTGGGATTCGACCGAGAGGACCAGCGAGCGAAGCCGTTCTGCGGCAGGTGCAAGAAGGCAGGCAAAGGTGAGAGCTATCACTTCTACCGCGACTGCCCGTTGGGCGGGCGCCAACACCCGCCCACCTCTGCCGCGGCATTCTGCATTCCTATCGACGAGGAGGACGCGGAGGGGGTGCATGCGCTTGCCATGTGTGCACTCTTCCAGCAGGCAGCGGACGATGGCGCGGAGTCCTTTGCTCGTGCGGCCGCCGCGTACGGGCCGCCTGCGGTGCTTTGTGCGGGAGCGGTGGGCGGCATCGACGTGTCCGCCTACGGCTTCGCGGTGGAGCAGCAGTCAGCTTCCGACGAGCCCGTAGGAGACGACATTCTTCGACGGCTCGACGATCTTGCCGCGGAGGTTCACTCCGCGGCCAATCACCAGGTGCACTTCACACACGCATCTTTCCCGCCTCCTGACGGCATCGAGCAGCAGGCTTCGGCTCTGGTGTGCGGACCCGCCACGGCGGGGACCACGCCGGAGGAGCAGGTTCCGGCAGGTGGTGCGGCGGCATCGGCATCCGCCGTGCCGGCCCCTGCTATGCCTGTCTCGCAGGGAAAGGATGTGAAACCCGCGCCACTGCAATCGGCGCGGGTAACCACCACAGCGGACGCGGACGGTGAGTTCGCGGGGTTCGTTCAGACCGTCAACCACGCCGCCATCGGGCAGGTTGATCTCACGGGTTACGACACGGACGATTACGAGGACCTCGCCGACGGCAGCTTCATCGTGAAGCCGCGGACTCCGGCCATTTCGGCAAATCATGCGTCGGAGTCCGCGACCCACGTGCCTCAGTCTGGTGGTGCTTCCCGCACCTACGGATGTGGCAAGCCGCCATGGGGCTTCCCCGCACACGCGGGCCCGTGGGGATTTCATTACTTTGTCTCTCTCTTTCTTTTGATCTCGATCATGGGAGTGGGAGCTGCCGCCTACACGGCGGCCAATGACATCGACTCTGTGCAGGTATCGGGTCGGGCTGCACCGCAGCCTGTGCTGTGCAGGGGAGACTTATGCATCTACCCCGGTATATCCGAGCTGGACCCCGTCACTCTGGTTGCAGTACTGCACTCCCTGGGTGCTGCGACGGTGGTTCACCGGCCGCCTGACCCACTGGAGAGCAGTGCTGCAAGCTACTACCGTCACCCTAGCTCCTACCCTAACTTATCTTGACTTCTCTGACTTACCTGTCAGTCACCACCCACAGTGCTGGGGTGGTGTGCTGAAATCTGTATAGGCAGCCCTGACCGGGAGTCCCGGTGCAGGCCCCTATGACAGATTCCTAGGTAGCCAACACTGGACCGTGACTGATCCGTAAGCCTGTGCTGTGACACACCGAGTGTCACAGGTAGCTAGACTCGAGACCGTTCCGACTCCGTGACCGTTCCGGGTATATCTAGCTTAGGGTTTATTTCTTATACGAGTTTATCTATATTGGTTCACTGACTGTCTGATATCTTGAACCAGGATATTCCAGTAGCGAGCTCTGTTAGAGATCACCAAGCGGCTCCTGCCGCCTGGACATCGACCGCTACGCCACCACGAAGAGCTCTTGAGCATTTCTTTTGGTTCGTCTGATGACCCTGAGCCCTTGGTCGCGCAATTTGACGAATGCCTGAAGGCTATCGCGGCTAGCGGAGCGGGTCCCCTGGACGGCGAAGCCGCCAAGAGGCAACTATTGGCGGCACTGGACGCCGAGTTCTACAAAGAGGTAATAACACCACTTCGCCTGGACACTGAGCTGGCGAAAGTGGGCATCGAGGAAGTTTACACCCACGTTCTGGAGGTGTGGTGGTGTGCGAACCCGAATGGCCCTCCCGACCGCCCTAAGGTTGCACCTATCCCGGCGCACACGCCTCTCGGATTGGCCTACACAGGTAACGAGCAGAGTGGCATTTCGGACTTCCTCGAGGAGTTCGCTCGTGTTATTGGTGAGGCCTCTACCCTGCTTCCCTCCCTACGACAAGACGAGCGAGATGTTTCCCTCAACACACCACCGCCACGGAAGGATTCTCACCGTCCGCATGGAGGCGGTGGTGTGAGATTTCCACCGTCCAAGTGGCGTGATGAACGAAACCGTCGTACGGACGGTAAGTTTCACGGACGTGACCGTCGCGTGGGATGGAAGCACCGCTTCGCGACATCCCCACTCCCGAAAGGCGGGAATTGGCCTCAGGGTATTAGTGGCTACTACCCAAATTCATAGTCCTACCACAAGGACCAATGGGCAATTGCGGTTTCGATCACTAAATCGACTATTTGAGGCACAGGTAATATTTGCACATGATATTCATGAGTTAAATGAATTTTATTTCTTATAGCGGCGGCCCCCATGAGACTTTAGGTGTGTGGTTGAACGACACGCTTTAGGGGTGTAATTTCACCAAAAGCTTGAAGAAAATGGTGGTCCTACCACAAGGACCACCGTATTTTGAGTATTAGGAGTCACATGCGGGGCTCACGGTGATGCTCATGGTTATACATCTTGAGTTTATGACCAAATAAGATAACTGAATCGGTTACTTCGCACCCTCATCACCATTTCCGCTCTATTTCAGCATGGCGCATGTTCAACACAATGCAAATTCCGAATTTAGTGAATTTCGGACTTTAGAAATTGGCATTCATCCATTCTAAAATGTACACGCCAGTCGAAAAATAAGATATTTGGATGATGTTAGACTTTCAGAAATTCGCAATACATATATACTTGAAGATTTAATGTGCCGCACACACCAACCTTGCGATATATGCCCTCTAGCAAGCAATTATGATGGCTGGCTGGTCAGCTCGCGTGACCACTGTTTTAGGGGGGAAACCAACGAGCCAATATATTAGAGGGGAAGCCAACGAGCCAACGAGCCAATATATGCATTCCAACCGGGCCTACCGCCCAAATATGATTGGGACATATGTATAGGTTCAATTTGATGGTATCCGCGCAGGTGTAGTGTTGATATATGATTGGTAAAAAATTATTGAAGATGAGTCACTAATTTGCCACATTTTGAATGTTCCAAAAACTCCATTTTGAAAAAAATTGAGTGTAGAGGTTTGAAGTGGGTTCGTCATGGATATATGGGATGGATATAGGCCAAACCAGCGTTCAAATAAATTAAAAATATAGGACCTATATATACCACCTTTCATTGGTTAGACACCACAAATCACGGGAGATGGCCAATTAAATTATCAGAACAATGGTCCTCGTGGTAGGACCAGATCGTCGATTTGGTCCTACCACAAGGACTGCGGGGCAGTAGCCATTAGAGCGCAGGGTGCTAGGAGCATCTCATTTCACTCCGCATCCTCGGCCTTCGTACAGGAGTGCCCGCTCTGCCCTGGACACTTTCACGACACTGCACGTTGCCCTGAGGTGTGTGGTTCGTGCGATATTGGGCTACGTGATGCCGCCATGGACTTGGACGAGGTGGTTTCCGCCTTCCAAACCGCCTTCGACAACGAGAACGACGAAGAATTCGCTGACCTATGCCACGAGCACGACCAGCCCGCTGGTGCGTACCGACCCTGAGCCCTTCACCTATCCGGTGCGGCACGACGTGGGATTACGTGCCCACTATGCGGGCTTGGGTCATGGTGCTTCGGAAGCCGGCATGGAGGGTGTACTTTCAGATGCACGCGGCGTCCTTGAGTCCCTGCGGTCTGCGGCTACGGCTGCACAGGTCGGTGGTGCCGCCACCGGCGGTAAACAGCAGCCTCTGCACATCGGTACTTTGTCAGTACCGCAGGTGGTGTGCGATGCGCCACCACCTGCCAATCACGAGATCGACGCTAGGCTATACCCTGTTTCGGCATCGGACCCTGCTTCTTTCGGATCCCCTTTCGAAGAACCGCTCCATGTCACTTTTATGGACCAGGTAATGCCTTCATGCCCTGACACCTCTCTTAAATTGTGCTCGATTGACTCGGTTCACGAGTCGATTCACCCGAGAGAGCTTTCCGTGATCGACGATGACGACGACTCCGACAGTTTTTCTTATTCCGGAGACGAGATTCCCTCGGCCCCACCGGCTACACGGTCACGTGTCGGTGTGGCAACATTGCCGAGGGTCTTCTCTTTCGCATCTCTAGCCCTGCCCGCGCTCATGTGTCTTGCATGTGTGTCGGCGGTTCAGGGTTCGGTGGTGCTCGATCGAGCCCCTGAATTCACCGCAGCAGTACATCCCGCTGAGGTAACTGCCAACAGTCTGCCTGCCTTGCCGTACACTTTTCCTTTCGGCAGGCCTTTTCCTTTTGAAGTTTCGGCAGGCTTGAACTCGGACTTTCACTTTTGTGGATTCCTAAATTTGCTCTACGAGTCTTCTTCTGGACTCTGGCTTCTGGATTATGGTTCTGGCTTCTGGTTCTGGACTCTGGCTTCTGGACTCTGGTTCTGGATTATGACTTCTGGACTCTGGTTCTGGTTGGACATCTTTGACACTGACGACTTCTTCAACTCTGGTGAACTCTGCAGCTTTGTGGACCACTTTGAAAGTGGCTGAGTAGCTTTGAGATTGAGCTGTAGGAACTTAGCTTGTGAGCAGTTTCCTAGCAGCAGTTTTAGAAAGGGACCGCCCTGGCTAAAGCACAGGCCTCCCTCTAGCAGTTTCCAGCTACGAGCTGTTTGTTGTTTCGGAACAATTTGCTTTGTCTGTGCTCCGCTCTCTGCCACCTGTAACAGCACTATGTACAGTCACAGGGTGGTGTGCTGGATTCAGTGACCCGTAGGTCATAACTTACTCTGACTCCCGATAGCTGTACCAGTACTCGTACAGTACTAGGTGACAGATACCTAGGTCACAGATCGCCTTATATTCGTTTATCTCTTATAATCAGTTTACACTTGTATGAGAACTATTCAGTGACCACCCGATATAATACGGTATATTATATCTCACACATGTTTCACGTTTGCATCCTTGGCATCTATGCAAAGTATGAGGAGCATTAAGTGAGCATAAGTCCTAGGCTGTTTTGGTTTTTGGTTCATGGCGCATTCGCGACCTCTTGGGGTGTGGAAGTCGAGGTTGGTTTAAACCAACCTTGCTTGGGATGAAACCCAACCACATCGGATTACAATCCTGTTCATGATTCCAGCGGAACCCATGGGTTATGGGCTGGGTTGGATTTTTTTAAAAAACCCAGCCCATGGATATCATCGTAATAAAAACCCCAGCCCATGGATATGCATTTTTTTAAAACCCACGAAACCCGCGGTACCCACGTGGATATCCATTTAGGGTGTTACTTGCCATCAGTAACCCTAAAATATGTTAAATTAAAGCAGTATGAACATTTCCCCAAGAAATTGAAGGAAAACTGTATTTAATTTTTCACTGTGTATCACGTGGTTTTTAGGAGGTATGTTACACCCCTGTAACTGTACACGTGAATATATATAATATTAGGGTGTTACAGGTGTTGTACTATTATGAGCATATTTTTCAATAGCTAATAGAATAGGGTAACGAAAAAAATGATGACCATAACCATTTTTTTGACAGGCATTTCAAGTTTTTCACGTATTTTAGTACAACCACTTTAGTATACCCATAGGTGTTACACACCTGATATTTAGGGTGTTACATGAGATATGACCATGCACATTATGTTTTTGAGATACCTTAATAGGTGTAAAATCACAATTCGAGATAAAATGGGGTCGGAATTTCAGTTTTGAAATTTATCGCCAACGATTTTTACCCATTTTCCACCTTTTTTGGCCAATATATATATATATATCTCAGTATATATATCTTGGTGTGTGTGTGTGGAATGTGCAAGTCACAGAACTCATGCAAATTATCTCACTTTTGCACATGGTATTTTTCATGGCATAATAGTAAAGATATCTGATGGTCAACATCCGTGGTTGAACATATATATGGGTTTTACTGATTTGAAACCCATGGAAGTTGGTCCACTTCCCAATGATAAATTAGGTGTATCTGCTGGATTCAGTGCACCGTAGGTCATACCGTGCATGACTCCGTTCGACTGTACCAGTACTCGTACAGTACTTGGTGACAGATACCTAGGTCACAGATGCATTATATATTCGTTTACCTTTATAATCGAGTTTACACTTGTATGAGAAAAGGATTCAGTGACCACCCCGATATAATACGGTATATTATATCTCACAGGTTATGGGGTATTACCCCGCTTTTATCACTGCTGACTTTGCCATGATTGGCTAAGCTTTTCCGCTTGGCGGGGCGTTGGGGCCTCGCGAGGTGTTGAATTGGCCACTTTAGGGCGTGCGGTTTGCACCATGTTGCGGTGAAATTTCGAGTTGGGACTTTCGGCAACTTCTTCGAGTGTCCGCGTTGGATTTTGTTTTAGACTTGGCTTGATCACCCCTGTCAACATCTCCTTGGCCGTCGCGTATTCGACTTCGTTGATTTCGTTCGACCCCATCTTCTCCTTACTCCGCAACTGCATTACGGTCGCCCGCCACCTTACAATTTGCACCTCGCCTTTTCCCCAACCCCCCTCCTATAGGAATTTATTCTGATGACTTCATCCTCCGTTGGTACACCGGCCGTGGGCGCTAGAATGCGCCTAGACTCTATTTTTGCTAGGAATGTGGGTGCTCGCTATAAGAGCACCCCGCAGTCAGCGAAAGTTGTACTCGCTGCTGCTGACAGAACACGCGGCAATGCCGTTTTGCAATCATCCTGGGACACTGACGTCGTTAAACGTGTTGCAAAGGACACCTTAGGTACTAAGGCGTCCTCATTTTCCGGAAGTGAACCTCATCGCCAACTTCTTTGGGATTCCTTGGTTACTGCCTTGGAGGCATCATTTGTCAACAAGGACAACGCCAACGAGGACATCTTTGACCTCGTGGACGTCACCAAGGAGGTTCACCCGATCTTCAACGACATTTTACTTCGTGCGTTGGTCTCTTTGACAACGCCCCACTCTCCAGCTCGAAGGTGGGTTGACGCTTCGGCTCGGATCTCTCCGCGCGACGGTAAGCGTGCCCTCCTTGAGGTGACCAAGCGGCTGCTGCCGCCTGGGCATCGGCCGCTCCGCCACCACGAAGAACTCTTGAGCATTTCTTTTGGTTCGTCTGATGACCCTGAGCCCTTGGTCGCGCAATTTGACGAGTGTCTAAAAGCTATCGCGGCTAGCGGAGCGGGCCCCCTGGACGACGAGGCCGCCAAGAGGCAGCTGCTGGCGGCACTGGACGTCGAGTTCTACAAAGAGGTGATTACCCCACTTCGTCTGGACACTGAACTGGCGAAGGTGGGCATCGAAGAGATTTATACCCACGTTCTGGAGGTTTGGTGGTGTGCGAACCCTAATGGCCCTCCCGCCCGCCCCAAGGCAGCCGCACCTGTCCCGACGCACACGCCTCTCGGGTTGGCCTACACGGGTAGCGAGCAGAATGACATTACGGACTTCCTCGAGGAGTTCGCTCGTGTGATTGGTGAGGCCACTAACCTTCTTGCCTCCCTACGACATGACGAGCGGGATGTTTCACGAGACGCACCGCCGCCACGGAGAGACTCTCACCGTCCGCATGGGGGCGGTGGTGTGAGGTTTCCACCGTCCAAGTGGCGTGATGAACGTAACCGTCGTACGGACGGTAAGTTTCACGGGCGTAATCGTCACGTGGGATGGAAGCACCGCTTCGGAGCGTCCCCGCTCCCGAAGGGCGGGAATTGGCCTCAAGGTATTAGGGCGCAGGGTGCTAGGAGCATCTCCTTTCACTCCGCATCCTCGGCCTTCGTACAGGGGTGCCCACTCTGCCCTGGGCACTTTCACGACACTGCACGTTGCCCTGAGGTGTGTGGTTCGTGCGACGTTGACTTGCGTGATGCCGCCGTGGACTTGGACGAGGTGGTTTCGGCCTTCCAGACCGCCTTTGACAACGAGAACGACGAGGAATTCGCTGACCTATGCCACGAGCACGACCAACCACTGGTGCGTACCGATCCTGAGCCCTTCACCTATCCGGTGCGGCACGACGTGGGATTGCGTGCCCACTATGCGGGCTTGGGTCATGGTGCTTCGGGCGACGGCATGGAGGGTGTGCTCTCGGATGCACGGGGCGTCCTTGCGTCCCTGCGGTCTGCGGCTACGGCTGCACAGGTCGGTGGTGCTACCGCCGCTGGTAAGCAACCACCGCTACACATCGGCACTTTGTCTATGCCGCAGGTGGTGTGCGATGCGCCACCACCTGTCAATCACGAGATCGACGCTGGGCTCCACCCGGTTTCGGCATCGGACCCTGCTTCTTTCGGGTCCCCTTTCGAGGAGCCACTGCGAGTGTCCTTTATGGACCAGGTAATGCCAACATGCCCTGGCACCTCCCTTAAATTGTGCTCGATTGACTCGGATCACGAGCCAATTCACACGGGAGAGCTTTCCGTGATCGACGATGACGACGACTCCGACGGTTATTCCTTTTCCGGAGACGAGATTCCCTCGGCCCCACCGGCTACACGATCACGTGTCGGTGTGGCAACATTGCCGAGATTCTTCTCCTTTGCATCTCTAGCCCTGCCCGCACTCATGTGTCTTGCATGTGTGTCAGCGGTTCAGGGTTCGGTGGTGCTCGATCGAGCCCCTGGATTCACCGCAGCGGTACATCCCGCTGGGGTGACTGCCAACAGTCTATCTGCCTTGCCGTACTGTTTTACTTTCGGCATTTCTTTTCCTTCTTTGATTTCGGCAGGTTTGAATTCTGATTTTCAATTTTCGGAATTCCTGATTTTGCTCTACGAATCTTTTCCTGCCTCTGGCTTCTGGTTCTGGACACTGGTCTCTGGGCTCTGGTTCTGGATTATGACTTCTGGACTCTGGTTCTGGTTGGACATCTTTGACACTGCCAACTTCTTCAACTCTGGTGAACTCTGCAGCTTTATGGACCACTTTGAAAGTGGCTGAGTGGCTTTGAGGTTGAGCTGTAGGAACTTAGCTTGTGAGCGGTTTCCTAGCAGCAGTTTTAGAAAGGGACCGCCCTGGCTAAAGCACAGGCCTCCCTCTAGCAGTTTCCAGCTCCTAGCTGTTTGTTGTTTCGGATCTTTGGACTTTGTCTGTGAGCCGCTCTCTGCCACCTGAACAGCACTCCGTACAGTTACAGGGTGGTGTGCTGGATTCAGTGCACCGTAGGTCATACCGTGCATGACTCCGTTCGACTGTACCAGTACTCGTACAGTACTTGGTGACAGATACCTAGGTCACAGATGCATTATATATTCGTTTACCTTTATAATCAGTTTACACTTGTATGAGAACTTATCAGTGACCACCCCGATATAATACGGTATATTATATCTCACAGTATCAACTTTAAGTGGGTCAACCACTTAAGTGATAACTTGTCAGAACCTATGATCTATTTGGGCATATGGTTGTGCACTGAAAGAGTATCAAAATGATATCTTTAGTTTCCAAATAGATCAGGACATAGCGTGATAATAAATCTAAGCAATCTCACACAACACAATAGTGTGTGTGTGTGTGTGTGTCCACAACAACCTCTATCAGTTCAACATGTAGTTACTGATCTGAGAATGTACATGCTTATTGTGCTGATCAATTCTGAATCAATTGTCACAATGCAATGTTGCTGTTGTTGTTGCTCCAGCGATGATATGTGAGACGAATGGACAATGCCCAGCAGTGACCAGCTGCTTATCTGAGCATTGTATAATGCCTTCGGGTCTGGAGATTTCTCCATCCAGCCCTACAGCATGTTGGTTGATTATGTCCCTTATCTATCGCCATCACTTGACATCCAGCTGCTATCGTGATCAAGCTGGATGGTACTACGTATTATGTGTTGATATGATTATTGATCATTACACTTTCGAGTCAGTGCATTGTCAACTTACATAGTAGTGTCAGTGATTATTTATTACACTTGTGAATCAGTGTAATGTCATATACTTAATGATACATAAGTTGCAGTGACGTGTGTAAGCAGTGACTTATGTTCATGTACTTTCTGATTGAGTACATGTGTGTGTGTGTGTGAGATTGTGCTACTACACACACTTGTATACAAGTGATTACTGGTATTACACTATACCAAGATGATCTATCATATAGGATGATCTGTATACCAATCACAGAGTATATCTAACATGATGTATATCAGCTTAGCAGTGATTGTAATCCTGCCTATTCTCATCTACAGTGATGAGTTGCTTGGTCTATTTCACATATAGTTCCGGTGAGCTAGCCTTTCAGTGATCCACAATAGAACGAATATACTCATCCCGAATACTAGCACTTAGCTTTTTCTCTAGATGTCACCCTGCTGAAAAGTGGGCTGAGCCCCTTTGTGGGCGCGCTATAGCAGAGGGAGTAGCCCCTGGTGTTTTCACTAGCCTGCTCTGCAGGGATACCGCACTCTCAGGACTTTGTCCCCTTTGCTAACGTAAATGTTTTATTATGTTTTATTATTATTATTATTTCATCCCAAATCCTGTGTCAGAGTATATCGAGCTAATTATTGTGTTAAAGACCACCTTCAGGCACCTTACACTATATGGGTTTAAATATAGTTTACATGCACAACAGGTGTGCTTATGTGCAATGTCTGATGCATCGTGATACGATGCCATATATCCCAGCTGCTATCGTGATCAAGCTGGTTTATTTATTACAGCTGCTAACGTGATCAAGCTGTATGCATAATGTATGCACATGTCACAATGATACAGTTGCTCAGTATAATAATGTACATGTGATGTAATGTACATCTGCTGCATGCACCCAGTATATACTCAATGATTGTGTATACTGCAAGTGTGTGTGTGTGTGTGTGTGTTGCTGCAGGTATTATATCACCGCACACTCAATAATTGTACACACTATGATATTGCTGCTAAGCATCCATTTATCTGTCATGCGGAGTGTGTGTGTGTGTGTGTGTGTGTAAGCTACTCACACAGCAGGTATGCAGTACACACTCATGATTGCAGGTTTGTATGCGAATCTGAAGGTGAATGGATTATAATATCTCGCGGCAAGCATCAGAGACTTGTATGGCATGCTGCAATATACTGTCATCATGCGTCATCTGTTCATGATAATTCCAGCAGGTATACACATATTCTGTCAAGGATATCATGATGCGCGCAGACGAGTGATTATTGCAACTTATTTGAAATGACGGTATTTTGATGACATCATGCACACTGATCTCGTCATCAAAAACTGCAAGGTAATCGTTGTGTACAGAAGGCGATTTATTGCGATCATCAAAGTCGCTATGGTGCGCGCTGCTAATAATGAGCACATCTTGTCGCAATATGAACAGCATATGATACAAATGCCATTTTTCGCGCGGAACATATTCTGAGGATGACTTTTTCATCCGCGTCTCAATATGTCGATTTTCGTACAACTGCGAATCGTAACTGCGCGTATATGTGATCGCTGCGCATATGTATGCTGCATGACACCTTATCGCGCTGTATAGGTGACGATATGTACGATCTGCGACTGCGAATATGACGATGTCTCTTCGCGCACAATTCTCGCTGTTGATTATGCAGCGGTCTATATTATCCGGATATGTCGATATATGTGCGATTGCGACGCCTGATATTATTCGCGCTCCGCAAACCTGCGCACACAATATTCAATATCTACTGCTGCACTCACACTAGATTGTCCTCGTTCTCGCCTTGACGAGCATAATACCAACTGATAAGGTCTCGCTAGCAAGCGAATAGATATGGCATGATAGCACGGATGTTATTGAACAATAACAACTCGTGCAGCGTAAGTGCGGGTGATGAGTGCAGTGCTTCGTCCGAAGTGACTGCTGTAGCTCAATGCTACCTCATTATACGCACGTGCCCTGCATCTCATAGATGCCACCGCAATCGGGTTGTGAACCCAAGGCATTGGTCGAACAACGTCAGTATCGGCTGAACGAATAAGCCATATGATACTCACATGCTTGTTCAGAACATGCTTAAAGCGAAGATGAGTTTTCTCCGAACCATTCGGTTCTTCAAGGTCCCATCTTGCTTTGCCATCTCGAGTCCAGAATACTGGCCTCTCGATGACAGGTGTCACTCAAGTCTCACCTTGAGTAAATGACAGATGATATGATTGTACATTGCTGGAAACAGCACAACAGACAGTGGGGACCCGAGAGCCGACGGAACAAACGGATCACTAAACTCGGATATAAGAACGATATATACCCGAGATGAGTGACACAGGCTGACCACCGAAGATGACATACAGGAATGACACTAGACTGTACGAACTAGTCGTAGTGTCAATTCCAGCACACCACCTCATCTGAGGTGGACCAGCTAGTGACACTCACCACCCTAGCTACTAGAGTTTACAGATAAATGTCAAGATGTTAAACTCCAGGAAGCTAGTCAAAGTCACAGGTGGCAAGATGAATGTACAGGCTAGCAAAATAATACTGCTAAGCCTCGGAGATTGCTAGGACCAATTCCTGTCTGCTAAAATTAATGCTCTGCCAGCTAGTGGTGGGTGCTCCCACAAATCTCGCCTGTTTGCATGTGATGGAGAATGCTAAAAGAATTCTGCCTGTCGGTTTAGCTCTATACTTCTGCGAACTGTAGAGGTCTCTTGCCATAAAAATGTTCGTCTCAATTGGTAAAGCTGCCCGCTAGTGGTGAGAATTTCAGCAACATCCTCTGCCCAAAACTACAGCAAGTGGTGGAGATAGACAACGTGAGCACCGCCTGTCTGTTTAGAAAACTAATAGTAGTCATCACCAGAATTGAAACCAGCGCCTTCCTCGAAATAAGTCTCTTCATCATAAAACCAGCACCACCAGTGTCGTCGGAATCGTGGGCTCCTGCCTCCCAGGCAGCCCACTCCTCTGCGGTGTAGACATCCTCGTCGCTCTCGTACTCAACGGCAGGTTCATCCTCAAAAGAAACTCTGCCAACTGAAAAGCCATTTTGCGGTAAAAACTCTTCCCCAAGCGGGGCCTCGAAACCTCCGCCATAAGAATCCTGCTGAAAACCTGTGTCCAGCTCGGAATCCCGTTCCAATCGTTCGGTCGAAAAATGCGGAGCGGCCAAGTGGCCATAGTGCTCCTCCTCTACCTCACAACTGCCATCGGAATCGTCGAAATACCCGAGTGGGTACCCCGATTCATCCTCTTCTTCACTACTCAAATACACTTCATAATCTCGCCGCCCAGAGCCCATATAGGAAGCTGCAACTGGAGGTGCATGAATGTAATGAACTTCGGTTACCACAGGAGGGGCCTGTGGCACCATCTCGCTTGCCCTAGTGGCACTAGGCAAGGGTCTAGTGGTGGAAATCTGAGTCGAAACTGATTGTTGCGCCAAAACTGCCGGCGCATCGCCCACTCCTACTTCGCAAAACTTTCCGTTCGAAATTCCAGAACCAGCGGTCTCGGACGAGACACCACCAACTTGTGGCTCACTAGCCACCAAGATGTGCAAAACTATCGGAGAATACGCGGTAGAATCCGCTGAGATCTGAGTCGCCCCACGGAAATGCGAAATAGCCGCATGCATGGAAGTGCACAAGGAAATGAACTGCGATCTTTTGAGAGTTCGCACTCTCGCAAATCCAGAGTCAACAGACGCCAAAAGAGCCGAAAGCTCCTCACTCGAAGAAATCTGCATTCCAGCATACATGTCATAGTCGACCGTACTGACGACTGTCTGTCATTATAATATATGACATGACTCGACATGACATGACATGACATGACATGACATGGTATGACATGTCTGACAGGTATGACACGTATGACATGTATGACACATGTGTCATCGGTCATAACCCTGACAGTTTGCGGGATAACGCAACGCGGCGTGCTCCTCCTGCTGCGACTCTCGTAGCGCCACTGGAACACAGCCCTTGATGATGTCGATAAGGGCTCGCCGCCCATCCCGGGCAGTCGAAGAATCGGTACCAGTCAGCCAGACGAACGCGTTGCTGTGCTTCTCAATCACTAGAGCCAGAACGTCGTAGAGAAGTCCATTTACCCTGTTGACCACGGGTGCCAGAGGGTCGTCGAGGTCAAAGGCACGTAGCTCCAGACCAGCCGACTGAAACTCCGTACGCAGCTGCACCACCAGGTCGGACAGAAGGCCAGCGTCGTCCGTACCGCGAAAATGATGTTTCTTGTCGCCAAGAATATCCTCACGGATACTCTTGGCCCAAGCTCGATGTAGCCGCGCCTTGTAGATCTCGTCGACGAGCTTGGATTGCTCCTGCAGGTAACGTCTGACGGCCACGTCCGCGTCCTCGTTCGATGCAGGGTTGGGGGTACCGGAACATAAGGCGTGGCCGCCGTTGGCGTGTTCCGTACCCCGTCGATCAACCTCAGAGAGGCGTCGATGTCGCTGTCCCTCGTGAGGGACTTTTTGGATCTCGTAGTGACTCCCATCTCTAGATAAGCCTGAGGGGAGGCGGTACGTTGCAGCACGTTTGGGTAGGGTCGCGGGAAAATGCGACGTCACAGATAGTTACGGACGGAACGGTCGAGCCATGCGAGCGAGGGGCAAAGGAAGATGTCGTCGAAGTCAAAGGTGCCAAGGTCACCAACCCAAAATTCGGTAGCAAAAGAGCGTGCAGAAAACCGTGAATGAACATTGCGACGACGAAACCCGATCCAAGCCGGCACCCCATAGCTGCGGCTCAAAGTCGCTCACCGCAAGCTGCTCATCTCATAATCCCCACTGATGCCCAAACGCGCAAACGCGCACCACCTCTCCGAGCGGCCGTTTAGCCAATCATGGCCAAACTAGCAAGTGGAATAAAGCGTGGATGGGGCCACGACCTACCGGAATATCCTAGTTCACTAGATATCAGAGGGTCCTGAACTGTGTGGATAAACTCGCATAATAAATAAACCCTAAGCTAGATATACCCGGAACGGTCTCGCAACGGTCTCGGAAACTAGCCTGCCTGTGACACAACGTGTGTCACAGCACGAACCTATAGATCAGTCAGCCGTCCAGTGTTGGTCCCTAGGGTCTGTCATAGGGGCCTGCACCGGGACTCCCAGTCAGGGCTGCCTATACAGATTCCAGCTGAAAAAAAATGTTGTTTATCGTGACACTCGTCATTATAATGCATGTGCAAAGTTTTGCTGCGTTGGGTATATGGGAATATACCCGCGAACGCATCAACCGCCGTTGAAAGTGACCTTCACCGCCTTAGATAACGGGCCACGACTCTCCAGCGATTTGGACACGATAGTTGTTGCAAAGCGACAAATTCTACCAAACGAGAAGGATCGGATCGACGACGAACCGACGATGAATTGGCGTTCCTCGGCGGTTTGCTCGTTGCCGCATCCGGCGCACGAATAGGATGAATTAGCGCTAGCGTTCCTCGTTTTGGCCCATCTCGTCGAACGAAAAACTGTTCGTCGTTTCCAGAGAGGAAAACAAGAAGGCTCCTAGTTTCGTTCCTCGATTCTGATTGGTGGATGAAAACGGGAAAGCTGAAAACGGGAGGAGGTTTCCGGTCTAAAATGGGGGGTCCGATGCCACATCGCACATGGCGGATTTGAGACAGTCGTTTCAAATTTGGTTATACCTGAAAATTTCAGGTATATACCCAAAGTTTTGGGTTTATCCGGCCTCGATACGACGATACGAGGTAGTTATGGCTGCCACGTCAGACAATGTGCCTAGTATTGTCCCGGAGTCAGCGACAACTGGGTATCGAGCCCGGATATACCCATAGAATACCCGGGTTTTTCAAATAGTATATCCATAGGTATCGACCGATACCTGGGTATCGAAGAATCGAACCCGGATATTCCCGAATATGTCCCGGAATCCCGATATGCGATATCGGATATCCGGATATATTTCGCTCTGCTCTGTGACTGTGAACAGTATTTGAGTACAATAGAGTATTCCCTTTCCCCGTGACCCCTTCCCCGCGTTCAGCTTTAGAGTTTACAGTTTGTAGTGATTTTCCTCGAGGCGTCGGAAAACACGACAGTCGATCTTGAACAGTTGTCAAAGATCGACAGACGAGAGATCGGAGTGTACAGTGTTACAATCGAATGTCACATGTATTTGAATTTCTCAGGATTGAAGTTTGGGCACGCGAAGACGCGTAAAAAAGATCCTGCCTCCTCGCCACGTACGCCTTGTGCGTACGCAGAGTTATGATGACAGACCAATAAGCTTTCATTATTCCTCAGGTTTTCATGTGCCCTTTCCCCTGTTTTCTGAGTTCTGTCGTAACTTTCGTAAATACTGCATCTCTGTATTCATAAATCAAACCCATACTGTATCTCAATCTGTCGCGTGTCGGTTCCAAACGGGAGACATTAGTCGGAGATGCTGTACGCACATTTCTGAGTGATGGCATACCTGTGTGACCTGATTGTGCTAGTTTAAAAAGACACGCGATAATCTTTGGCATTCGTTCCCTGGCTAGGTCTCGATAGCAGAAACTGAAACATAACTTTCTCCCGTACGTAACAAAACCACGACGCATGAGCAGTCTGGGTAGTCTTGGCCAGGTGAAGCTAATAAGGTATCTCCAGTTAGCTGTGACGAAAAAGTTGCGCCCTCCTTTAGCATGCAAAGGGTTGGAGGCAACAGCACGTAAAGCATCATCGCTTACATATTGCGGCATCTCAGGAAAGGCTGTTCCAAGGAATTACTCAGGTAAAAAGAACGGTGGACTAAAACCTCCTAAGATTGAGACTCTCGACGTCGGTGACGTATGCTCGGACGGTACGACAGGAGACTGCATATTCAATATTCCCTTTCCCCCCATGTTTTCCGTTTATAGTGTTACGTGTTTACGTCGGAGACCAATGAATCTGCCGGGGTCACAACCAGGTCGAATTATTGTTATTGGGGACGTTCACGGCTGTTGCGGCGAGTTGTTGGACCTGCTGGAAAAATGCGATAGAAGGACACAGGTTGCCCTTTATACGATGTTTTCGATATAGCCGTTTGATGCCTGTTGTCAATCCGGAATATATGTACAGCTCTCAACCTGAAATGAAAGCCGCGCAATGTCTCATAACCTTCCACCTTTATTTTAACCAGGATCTCGTGATATTCGTTGGAGACCTCGTGAATAAGGGTCCCGATTCCGCTCGCGTCTTGGCAGAGGTGACTCCAAATTGCTCGATTTTTGTCAATATTAAGTAGCTGAATGAGATTCGCAAGGATGATAGCTCTTTCATTCTTGCGTATTTGTACCTCCATACGGAGGCGAACATGAATATTGGCATTGCCTCTCAGAAATCGAAGTCTCCAGTGACTCTTCCCCGTACTCCGGCCGCTGAGCCGAAAGAAGAACGCTGTTCTACTCATCCACTCCAAACGCGGATGAAACACGTTGTCGCGAGTCGTGCAGCGTCCTGAGGCACTCCATGGGTGCGGGAACAGGCGCGTCGGATCGGCGCCCTGGCTGTCCTTGGTAACCACGATGCCGCGGCGCTTCAGGCCTACGAGAAGTGGCTCGCAAACCCCAGCATAGCTCTCGCCCCGAAGTATCAGTGGGTACAACGCTTCTCAGAAAGTCCCTCTCTCAATCTCCCGAGATCCGCGCGCCTCCTGACGTTATTTTCGACTCCTTCGTCTCAAAGAGAAAAATGCGTTTCCTGGATCCCAGGGTAACTTTGAGCGTATGAACAGCTATTAATAGAAATGTCCCTACGTTATCAATCCTGGATAAGTTCGAAATTGAGGTGTTACAGATGGGGAGTTTGGACATCAACAGGTGGAGGAGCTCTGTCCCGAAGATGTTGCCTGGCTACGCGCATGTCCGTTGAGCCTTGCAATCCCGTTCCACGACGCACTAGTTGTGCATGCTGGACTGGTGCCAGGTGTTGGCCCTGGCTGCGTGAAGCTTATTTCTTTCCCGGAATCCTTTTTAGTCGCCCGCGTAGTCCTAAGTTGACTTAAACTCTTGTCCATAACTGGCGTGTGCAACAAAACTAGGGCCCAGGAGTGAGTGTCGGGCTTCACGCCTTATGCGCACGCCCGTTTGATCGCTTTGTGTTAATCCAACTATTTTCATCAGATCTTTGCAGTGTGTCGCTCACGGGTGGTGTCCCTAGATTAGTGCTCTCAGTGTGTTCATCAGGATCGGCAGTTTTTACCTTGCCACTGCTCTGCAACGCACCGAGCCTCGCGGAGCTGTAGTAACTGTTTGGAATGGTAAGCTCCCAGATCAGAAAGGGAACGTAAGGAGTCGCGAGCTCCCAGGAACAAGGACTCAGGATCACCCTGGGGTACAGGTTTGCCTTTGAAGAAGCAATCCAGGAAAAATATGTACAAGATACGTGACGTGGTTCCTGACGGGTAAGTGGAGTGCCCCACACACGACATCCGGCCAGAATGTGCTCGTAGTGTTTCAGTGGCCACCTTGCCGCAATCTAGCACGAGAACAGGCGACCTGTTGCCTTTTAGATATTCACTTGGGAAGTGTTGTGTCCGTCACGTTGGAGCTGTCGTGCCTTGTGCGGCCATACTTGCAGAGACACTCGAACGGGGTTTTCCTACCTCTACAGAACGAAATCAGAGCATTTAGCAGAAATGCACATCTGAGTTGAGCTAATGACATGAGCCTTACCAAAGTCGGAGGACTTCATCATCGATCGGCCTACTTGGACAGTCCCCAGCAGCGATGGGGAACTGATCTCAATCTTCGACACCCTCTGAGCACCACCTCCCCTCGAACTAAAACATGTTGTGACATATGTGGGCCTCACCACGTCGATCCATGGGCCAGCTCACCAGGGCTATGGTAGAAACCCATTTGAGTGACCCTGCCAGGGTGTCGCTGGCCAGGAGCGGATGGGCAGCCGTGAAGAAAGGCGGCCTCGGCCCTCCGGGACGGGCTTTTCCGTGGGCATCCCGATGGCAGGGCCCTCAACACATTATCTTCGGTATCTTCCCTCAAGGACCCCTTGTGATGCTCCCCCCTTCGTCGTGCACAATGCTCACACAGGCGCCATCGGTGCCCATCTGGAGCCCCTTCGTCGTGCACGATGCTCACACAGGCGCCATCGGTGCCCATCTGGAGCCCCTTCGTCGTGCGCAATGCTCGCACAGGCGACATCGGTGCCCATCTGGAGCCCCTTCGTCGTGCACAATGCTCACACAGGCGCCATCGGTGCCCATCTGGAGCCCCTTCGTCGCGCACGATGCTCACACAGGCGCCATCGGTGCCCATCTGGAGCCCCTTCGTCGTGCACTATGCTCGCACAGGCGCCATCGGTGCCCATCTGGAGCCCCTTCGTCGTGCACAATGCTCGCACAGGCGACATCGGTGCCCATCTGCAGCCCCTTCGTCGTGCACGATGCTCACACAGGCGCCATCGGTGCCCATCTGGAGCCCCTTCGTCGCGCACGATGCTCACACAGGCGCCATCGGTGCCCATCTGGAGCCCCTTCGTCGTGCACGATGCTCACACAGGCGCCATCGGTGCCCATCTGGAGCCCCTTCGTCGTGCGCAATGCTCGCACAGGCGACATCGGTGCCCATCTGGAGCCCCTTCGTCGTGCACAATGCTCACACAGGCGCCATCGGTGCCCATCTGGAGCCCCTTCGTCGTGCACAATGCTCGCACAGGCGCCATCGGTGCCCATCTGGAGCCCCTTCGTCGTGCACGATGCTCACACAGGCGCCATCGGTGCCATCTGGAAGCCCCTTCGTCGTGCACGATGCTCACACAGGCGCCATCGGTGCCCATCTGGAAACCCCTTCGTCGTGCACGATGCTCACACAGCGCCATCGGTGCCCATCTGGAGCCCCTTCGTCGTGCACAATGCTCGCTGGCGCCATCGGTGCCCATCCTGGAGCACCCCTTCGTCGTGCACAATGCTACTTCCAGGCGCCATCGGTGCCCATCTGGAGCCTAGTCGTGCGCGTACCGCTGGCGCCATCGGTGCCCATCTGGAGCCCCTTCGTCGTGCACAATGCTCGCACAGGCGCCATCGGTGCCCATCTGGAGCCCCTTCGTCGTGCACAATGCTCGCACAGGCGCCATCGGTGCCCATCTGGAGCCCCTTCGTCGTGCACAATGCTCACACAGGCGCCATCGGTGCCCATCTGGAGCCCCGCACCGTATAGTAGAACGTCCATAGAGGCGCTACCCTTCGGAGGATGTTGCTGGCAGGGTGTGGGCAATGGATGTGGCAGGGCATGACGCTGGCAGGGTATGGGCAATGGATATGGCAGGGCATGACGCTGGCGGGTATGGGCAATGGATGTGGCAGGGCATGACGCTGGCGGATATGGGCATGGATGCGGCAGGGCATGACGTCTGCGGGGTGTGGGCAATGGATGTGGCAGGGCATGACGCTGGCGGGTGCGGGCAATGGATGTGGCAGGGCATGACGCTGGCAGGATGTGGGCAATGGATGTGGCAGGGCATGACGCTGGCGGGATGGTGGCAATGGATGTGGCAGGGCATGACGCTGGCAGGGTGTGGGCAATGGCTGCGGCAGGGCATGACGCTGGCGGGTGTGGGCAATGGATGTGACAGGGCATGACGCTGGCGGGTGTGGGCAATGGATGTGAGGTGATGGCAATGGATGCGGCAGGGCGTGATGCTGGCGGGGTGTGGGCAATGGATGTGGCAGGGCATGGCGCTGGCGGGTGTGGGCAATGGATGTGGCAGGGCATGACGCTGGCGGGGTGTGGGCAATGGATGTGGCAGGGCATGACGCTGACAGGGGTGTGGGCAATGGATGCGGCAGGGCATGACGCGCGCCGGCTTTTGCAACGTTATACATATGCAACAGGTACGGAACTCACTGTTGCAAGGATGCCTTTAGCGCACATTTGTACCTGTTCATGCATTACGTTGTCATTGTACCCGGTATGTGGATACAGAGGCAAACCATTGCCCATGCAGGCGTGTCTTTTCGCTGTTGGCTTCGCCACGATGTCATGCAGCCATGCATCGCAACTGGACACGACACGCACAATGACATCTCTTTCTGATGTGGTACAGGCCTGGACACTGCATGTGTGTATGGTGGTGAGCTGACTGCCTGCATTTTACCCTCAGTAAATGATCTCCGGACCTCCGGCATGAGGAGTGATCCAGCCATGTGGCAGTTTGTGGCAGTCAAGGTGAGGGTCTCCAAGGGCGTTCGGTGACTTTTGCTCTTCTGCAATCGATTTTTTAAGTTTTGATGATTGTCCACTTTCACAATGTATGGCTCATAGTGAATATGTGCGCACTGGACCATTTGAAAATGGTGCCAACGTCCCGCCTGCTTGCATCAGCCAGTGCATGCCCGTTGCACCATGCCCAATATGCGTCAGCAAAGTTGTGAGATTGTAGAGGGCTTGAGCATCACTCATCGAAATAGCCGATACCAGGACTGATTATATTGACTGCCCTCACTCGTTTCATTTGTGA
Source organism: Cymbomonas tetramitiformis (assembly GCA_001247695.2). Taxonomy (NCBI): domain Eukaryota; kingdom Viridiplantae; phylum Chlorophyta; class Pyramimonadophyceae; order Pyramimonadales; family Pyramimonadaceae; genus Cymbomonas; species Cymbomonas tetramitiformis. The sequence continues at coordinate 43,467 of LGRX02034759.1, forward strand.
AATGCATCCAGTGGGGTTAAATGGATCTGGTTTGATATCTCATCTTGACCGATTTTTCATTATATTCCTCTGCAGGCATGTGATGTTTATCAAGAACCAATCGAACCAGTCATTCATGGAAAAAGGCAGCAAGAAGGGATGCAATCTTGGCTGTGGGAGCTCTAATAGGTAGTGTATTCTGCGGACATCAGCGCCTGCTTTATTCAAGAACACGTGTGTTATTAGCTGGCTTTGAGAGCCTTTGCTCGAAGGCCATATTGATTCTTTTTTTGAGCCAAGGATACTCAATGGTGACAGTGTGTGGCCACATGCATCTATGCGATTCCATTTGTCCAGATTCCAAAATTCCCCCCCAAGAGTCACTGGTCTACAGTTTGCACAGTGTGTATCTGCGTTTCACATATTCGGGTTGATTCCCGGCACTTTCCCAACGCATTGAGATATATATCGAGATGGTTGTGGATGACATGATATTGGAATAATCTAACAGCCCCGAAATATATTGCGCCGTCCGTCTCCATCGTCATCATTCATCCTTCGTATATGCGTGTGCACTGTGAACCTTTTAACTTTTTACAATTAATGAATTAGTTGGCCAATATGCAGACCGGGGGATGGCATAACTCAGGCTACGAAGCGAAGCCGCTTACCGTACTTACATCATTGATTTTAAGCACGGCATCGAAAAATCGAAAGATTTACAACTTGAGACCCCTGCTCTTTCTGTTTTAGAGCCATTGCCCATTTTCGTCTCGGTTCGCTGTACGTGTTATGAATTTAGATATGAGGCATCTCTATGATCCTCTCCGTTCGCTTTTTGGTTTATGTGCTGTGTAGGAGGAAAGCGAACGGAGATTGATTCGGCAAAGCTCGAGTCGCAACGAACGACTATGAGTCTATGACTACTATGCTAAACTGTCGATCCGCCGACGAACGCGCGCGCCGAAGGAACATGCCGCATCAGCGACTTCAGCGCCCGCGGAGCCAGAGCCAGAGTCAGCGCCAATGCCAACGTCATTGCCATCGCCCGCGCCATCGCATGATGAACACCCTAAAGCAAACGATGTGAGCGCATGCGCTCGCTGTTTGTAATGCTGCAATGATCGACTTCAGATGGTCTAGCGGAGAGCTCTTTTTTGAGATCGACGAGCAAGCCTAGACATCTGCGCTTTATGTTTTAGAACCCGTCCCAATACCACTGACCTTTATGATCAGCACCCAGGGCAAATTGCCTTACTTTAATCAGCAGCAGCGCAGCAGAGCTCGAATCCCAATGGGCGACACAGACGAATTTTCAATCTCACGATCGCCAGACGCTAACGATGGCAGTGCCATTTGCGTGCATTTACCGCGACGCCACCCACGCGTTATGGCATGGCATGTTGGGACCCAAAACACGAAGCACTGTCGCGCACAAGATCGTACGGTCATGAATGATGCACATGTTCAGAATGCGAGCACCACAGCGCGCCACGTCGGAATTGTCATCGATGTTTACGATGGAACCTCGGCGACGACGATTGCACTAAAATGTAACGCGCGCGACACAAAGAAATGCAAGCAACTCGGCGCGCCACGTCGGGATGGGAATCGGTCATGCTGTTAAAAGATGCTGTTGGTAGCGCTAACTGTCATGCAACCGTTAGATCATGAGCTAAAGACAATGTGCCACAATTTTGACGACCTAGATTGCGCCAAATTACGGTAATTAGCGCTAATTACCAATTGGCCATCAGTTCATTAGTGACCATCCTTCCAGCAGTTTATTTCTTATATATATTCAGTATCGCTAATATTCGGTGGCGCACCCGTAGTGGAGATCTCATATTTGAGATCGTCAGCGCCTAGCACCTTACTTACTTAATCAGCAGCAACGCGCGAATCCCAACGGGCGACGATGACTGAAGCTCGGTCCGACGAACGCCGGGCGAGGACGCCGCAGCAACACAGCGATCCTCAAGCAGACGATGCCCGCGCATGCGCTCGCTGTTTGTAATTAAAATAACGAATGATGAGATGATCCAACGATCGGATTTCATACTTCAGATGGCCTAGTGGAGATCTCAACTTGAGATCGACAAAGCCTACTAGCTTTACAATCTACAAAATATTGAGTTGCAACAGTCACCTTTATGGAAGGATTCGGGAGTACTTCTGCATTATATTTCAACTACCCTCGCGTTTATGAAGCCACTTGCATCATCATATTTTGAACAGGACGCACACGGTTCACAATACTCGTATGCATGACGCAGCTACATCTCGCATCAGCAACTATATTTGCAGGTGCTGTTTCGCAGCACTTCGCCATTGGCGCCATATCTGTGACCAGTCGTCGCCACGTCCTTAATGAATGCGTGTGCATCAGCCGTAACAACAGGCGCCGGCATCGTGATCGTCAGCACACATGCAATCGCAAGCATCAACGTTTGTTACCAGGTCCGTTATGTTAAGATATGCGATGGGTGCGCTGATGATATGGACGTGGCTGTGCATAAAGTGCGCGCGAGGTGACAACCAGTAAAGCAGCACTCGCATAATTATGTGATTTCGAGTCTACCGTGTATGCGTGTGGCACCGATCAGTCGTGTCGCCGTGTCGTGGATCGCGCCCTTGTCTGCCCGCGCCCACTACGTTATCAAGCCGAACGACGAACCGAATACATGCATATACGTAATGACGTGGTGGTGTATTTCGTCGGTTGGCGTTTCGTAGCCGGGTATATACAAATAAACGGATATGAAGTTGCAGGCGTACATAAATGTGCATGGAGAGACGAATGACGATCATCGATGTGGAAGGATCTCGGATGTTTGACAGTCGCATCGTTACCGTCGTCACATCGTTTAAAACAATGACCGTTGCTAGCATATCCCGTGGTTTAATAATTCGGACAGCGTGTAGACGTGCGAACAAGTCGATTAATCATCATGTAATATGAATTTGCAGGTGCGCATATTTAGATGGACGAACTATATTCATATATGGGTGTGTGACTGTGTGTGTGTACGCGCGCAAGCATACTAACGATACTACTAATGCTACGAAAAATGAATATGCAGGTATATATATATATATATACAACCGTGCTCTGGGGCCACGGCCTGGCCATTTCAAATATAGTATACTGTGCGCCCGCTATACGAAAGCGGGTTCCGATGAAAAAATATGCGCGCCAGCGTGTGTGAAATGCATTACGCGTATACACTTATATATGGATCGATATGAAACTGTTAGGCGTTCAGGGTATGTATGTATTCAGGCGGGTTATCGACCACAGCTCAACAATGTTCCTGATTCAATCGTCCAATCACGCATGCGATAGCACGAAAGTCATCGCCCCGCTCAATCAGCAGCATCACTCAGTCAGACTAGTCAGGAAGATATCTGCGTGTATATTGATATATTCATACCGCGGTTCGGTATTTGCACCATCGCAATTTCTGCACTATCACAGATGGGCGCTATTCAGATACTGCCGGTCTGTCTTTCAGGAGGCACAGCAAACGGCGATCAAGCTGCCGCTGGCCGTGCCAAGGTATCCAAATACGGCGATCGAATGAATACCGCACCAACTGCAGCGCATGCATCTGGAGGCGATGGTGGGAGTAGTAGATCTGAAGTCGAAGTGGATTGTGCTCCGACGCCGAGTTTGGCTGCAGAGACCTCTTGCATAGAGTAAGCACACAATGTCAAATATTCATCAGATTTCAAGAGTATACCGGGATGTATATTCGTTTGCTGCGCATTGTTTAAATTGCTGCTCGCAGCATTGAAATTGGATTGCATACGTTCACACAATACCAATTGTGATCGTTCATCGGTACCACGTGTCATCACTTTCGTTTTACTAGTTCGTCGACGCGGATGCCACATTATCATCATGTATTGCATTGTGTACTTATCGTAGGGCGGTAATGCCAGTTTCCTTACTTCGTGAACTTTGCTAATGGGAACTTGATGATATTGATGACACTAATCATATGATTATGGGTGACGGAGGATGACATCAATCAGCATCACTCTGCCCTCCGAGAATTTCCGGGGTACACTGTTGCTGGATCAATATCAAAACATGGATGGCACATACGACATATATGTAGCTGGAGTAAAACATGACAGCCAGCTTGCAAAGGTACGCACACACCGCATCGCCCTCACCCACCCACCAATTTGTGTGTGTAAGTAACTATCCGCACACAATTGATCAACAGATTCTGAAGTCGATCAGACCGGATGGATGCGCTGCAACACAATGCAGAATTAATGTACTCTAGCGATCTAGCACAGCATAGAACAGCATAGATTGTAACATAACCGCCGTGGGCCCTAAATATTTGGAATATTCAAATTTGGCTACATGGACCTGCCAGCAGCACCTTTAGCAAGCACACCTTAAACTAAGTCATAGCGCAGTAACCTGATTCGTCCCGATGGGGACCAGCATGTATCATTGGTGGCTAGGCCCTTCGGACTGCACATGGTGCTCATACGGCTTGCAGGATGTGTGGGCGCTACTTTGTGATAGGCCGGCATTCAACCTGGGCAAATTTTACGTGAAATTTCCAACCCAGCAAAGCATGGAGATATGTGGGTTTTGAGAGAGCACCCGTATCTATATGAGCGGCTGCAGTATGTCAAGAAAGCTGTCAGCTCTACGCCCCTTAAGCAAGTGAGGTTAGTCCTGGATAAACGACCACAAATTACAGAAGAAATGGTGGAGCAGGCGGCTGGACGCACGAAGCCCAAGCGGATGACAGATCAATATGAAGGCGATGAACTCAGCAGTGCTGATAAGAGGGACGCTGATGCATTTATGCAAATTGAACGACCTGATTTGTACTCCGGCAGTTGGGCTGGGGATGAGTATATTGGAGGGCGATGGAATGTGCTCACTGTTATGATGGCTCTGGTTGGAGCGGTGACTGCAATCGGCTTAATTTTTGCCATAGCAACGAAAGGTGTTTTGTGGGGTTTGATGTAGCAAAAGCCATCGTTTTATAATGATACAGAGAAAATAGTGGAGTCATTGCACGGAATCTGTATGAAGAATTATGATGGCTTGGTTTTATGTCGCGAGCCCACGACATACTGTGGGTTGCATGTTGATGAGGTACGGCGCATATTGAACTATGGTCTTTTACAATTATAAAATGCTATGTGTGAATCATATAAAGCACAATAAAGTATGTCTTGCATGTCAAATCGGTGTCCGCCCGTAATTGCAACCTGTGGTTTGTAAGACCTGGAGGAATACACAATTGTCTCAAAACTGTTACGTACGTACGCATGTAGCAAAATAACATTTCAAGGTGTTATTTACTGCTTTATCTGAAAACCCCTCCATATTTAGAAATATAGTAGGTGTGATTATTTGGCTTTGTGTGCGGCTCGAGTATGGCTTGACACGTGGAAATCCTGACCTTGACTACGGATCATCTTGATCGAGCGCGATATGTCGTTGTCTACCCATCGACGAGACAGTATTGATGGGTCAAGCTGTTGAGGGATGATGATGAATCCATAATCAACGGAATATATGGGAACCGCACAAACCACTGTGGCATCGTTGACAGATCGAGGCCATCCCTGACTGTAGAACCAAGTGTTTTGCTGATTTTCAGGCCTCGCCACGCAGCCCTCATGGGGACACCCTACGCTACTTGTGCACGCAAAGCCACAGCCAATTTTTTTTTAATCATCGACAGTGAGACTTCGTCCAAGAGTTATTTATAGAGGGTACAATTTTTCCCGCCTTGCACGACCTCCCGCTGGGGTGCAGCCAACGTCTCCCGGATCATCATGATCTGCTGTTTTAGCGCTGAAACTTACGGGATTAGGGCTGTTCCATTTATTGTCGCAGGGGGGTTAGGATTTCCGTTTTGTCCGCTGGGGTGGTGGGGTCACGTGATGGCGCTGTCCGCTGGGCAGGTGTTGTCCGCTGGGTGGGTGGGTATGGGTTGCTAAAGGTAACAGTGGAGAGTGTCCGCTGGGGAGGTGGGGGTCAGAAGAAATGATGTCCGCTGGGGTGGTGGGGGGTCAAGTGCCATATCCTAACCCCCCTGCGACAATAAATGGAACAGCCCTTAGGAACATCATTTGTGAATATGTTGAGGTGGGGCACGCGGCGAGTGGTCTATTGAGGTGGGGCAACGCCGAGTGATGTGTTGAGGTGGGGCACGCGGCGAGTGGTCTGTTGATGAGGTGGGGCGCACGCGGCAAGTGGTCTGTTGAGGTGGGGCACGCGGCGAGTGGTATGTTGAGGTGGGGCACGCGCCGAGGTAGCGGTGTGTTGAGGTGGGGCACACGCCGAGTCTAATATGCATACGCTTTGTCTTTGGCAGCCACCTCGCGTGGAGTCGCACGCGCTTGTTCATAGCGTTTGCGGGATGTTGCGATCCCGCAACCTCCCGCAATATTCGAACAAGCGCATGGAACAAATGTCGCTCATAGGATGCTCGGCTATGGAACTCTTTGCCTACTCACACATATGCCCTCTTAAAAGCAAGCATATGCGTGGGCGCGCTCGCTTCCGAGGTGACATGGTCGGAAGCGTCACTTGAGTCAAAATGTTCTCCGCTCCCCGCAAAATGATCATCCCGACGTAGAGAGCAAATCTTTCGGGATGCTTCATACTAGGATTGAATAGTACCATATGACGGTAACGAGTGCAATTTAATGTGTTATATCATGAGAATCTGCGTTAAAACGTCACTCAATAATGCAGTTCTTTAACCTCAGGGGGCAAAAGTTGCTGTTTCAGAAAGTTGAACATTGAACCTAAAGAAAAACAAGCGTGATCTAACGGTCGGAATTTCGATAATGAAATATGTTGATCGCAGTCCGTCCGTTTCATTCGCTTTCTTGGGTACCGTCGTCTTCGAGTTTTAAAGTGGGGAATTATAATTAAATCTGTCAAGATTTTCACAGTATTTTGTGCGGTACCCAGAATATAGTATCGGGGTGGTCGATTCTTAACCCCTGCTCTTTATGTTTTAGAACCATTTTCCGTTTTCATCTCCGTTCGCTGTACGTGGTGCGAATTTAAATCTCGGCCATCAAAATCTCCGTTCCCTGTTTTGTTTATTTGCTATGTATGAGGAAAGCGAACGGAGATTGATTCAGCAAAGCAAAGCTCAAATCGCAACGAGCGACTATGATACGTTGTTGATCCGACGAACGCCAGAGACAAATGCCGCAGCGACTTCAGCGCCTGCAGAGCCATCGTCAGAGCCATCGCCAGCGCCAATACCAACGCGTCATCGCCACCGCCCGTACCATCGCATGATGAACAACCTGAATCAAACGACATCTGCGCATGCGCTCGCTGTTTGCAATGCTGCGATGATCGAACGATCATATGTCAGACTTCATATGGCCTAGTGGAGATCTCTTTTTTGAGATCGACCAAGCCTAGTTCTTATCAACTTCCCCCAGTTCTTGTAAGGATGAGACATGTTCGCTGATCGAAATTGTTACAATTATGAGTGCCGAATGCATAACCAATCAAGATTGTTCGACTTATTAGGATCCGGGCTTTCACAGGCATGCAATCGAATTAGGTCGGGATGATATATCAAATATTGGCGACTATGATAAATGAAATTATGTTGGCCCATGCCCATGATTCCTCCCCCCTCTGCCCACTCAACTTTTGGCGAGACAAAAAGATTTACCATCGAAAATATTTAGGGGTTCAAAGCGAATGATCGAATGAGCGTTAAAGGCCCAAATAAGTCTTCAATCGAACCGGTTTCGGATCTACTTCGGACGCTTGCTTTATGATCGGGTTCGTACACATTGCACAGACAACGTACAGGCGTCATGCACTCACCACGGACAGGTATCGCACACAGTTAACGCACGAAGGTCGTGACGCGTCTCGGACAGACAACATACCTACGTCACCAGGACTCTCATGGGGGCGTCAAGAGTCAGTTGCTGCCGGCTTTACACTATTTATTATTTATTAACAATTCAATAGCTCTTACCGTTTTTAGGAGGGGATATCCGTGATCATTTTTTGTTGCTGCTCACAGTTTCTTGAAGGGTTCGGACCAAGGAATAATACATTCGACATCCACTCAAGAATTTCCCAAATATATACCAATTATATATATATATATATATATATCAATTGCAACAATACGCAAATCGGTTTACCATCAATAATTAAAGCAAGAAGTAAGGACACCAATCAACGATTTGAACTGCGCGATTTATCGGTAGTGGAAGACAGCCACTCGCACAAAGGGTTCACAACATCCATTCATGCAACCGTCAGACATGAAATTCATGCAATGGGGCAATCCCTCCAACAGTAATGCAGCTCTCTAATCACCATCACTGTCATCATCAAATATCTCCTCACCGGGAACACTCTGCGGAGCTTCTCCCTGTGACACAACACAACACGACGGTTCCCCTCTTGCTATTGCCTTGATTAAGAACAGGAGCAACAGATGTTTAAAAAAACAGGATAGCGACTTCACAAGACAAGGCATTTGTAACTGCTAAGCAATAATAATAAAAAAGGCTGAGGTTGGAAGCACGCCAACACCTTATCCCAATCTTTTAATTTACTTCGCCCGGTCAAGAAGTCGTCTCGGAAGACCTCCCAGCTGCTTGTATTAGCCGCCTTCAAAATCCAGCCGCCTCCAAAGGCAATGGTCAATTTCCCTTTCGGGTCGCACCCTGTCCTTCGTGCGAGCCTTAAAAACTTACATTGCGGTCAGCCGCTCCTACCAGAAGCTCTGTGCAGCCCTCAGAGCAATACAACGGAAGTCGACCTAAGTTTTCCACGTGCAACGCAAACAGCGCGCCAAGACCTAACTTGTCGACACCTCTCTATTGTGTGCTGCTTAGCCTCCGTGGTAGTGATGCTGACTTGTCCGCCCGCAAGCAGAGCCCCGGCGAGTCAGTGTCCGGCAGCCGGGGGCTCCAGCACGTGAGCCTCGGCAACTGGAGCACCAGCAGGCAGCCAGCGGGTGAGACCGCGGGATGTGCTCTGGCAGGGAATGGTTCCGACGTTTCGGCCGCGCGGTGCTTGCGCTCCGGCTTCGGGGGAAGCGTTCGCCGTCTAGCCGGCGCCGTCTTGCCGGCGCAGTGTTTGCGCTGCGGCTTCGGGGGAAGCGTTCGCCGTCTAGCCGGCGCAGTGTTTGCGCTGCGGCTTTGGGGGAAGCGTTCGCCGTCTAGCCGGCGCAGTGTTTGCGCTGCGGCTTCGGGGGAAGCGTTCGCCGTCTAGCCGGCGCAGTGTTTGCGCTCCGGCTTCGGGGGAAGCGTTCGCCGTCTAGCCGGCGCAGTGTTTGCGCTCCGGCTTCGGAGGAAGTGTTCGCCGTCTAGCACCATCCGGGCGTCGGAACACTCCCCATTTCTCGGGCACTCCTGTGAAAGACCGGCAAAAAGCGACCTACCGGCTGAGGCTGAGAAGCGGGCAGCATCTCGAGCGCCGTTTTCGCCCCGGGGCTCTTCATCGCCGCACCACGCAGCTCCGTCAGGAAGCTGCTCTTGCTCTGCGCGGAGACTGCGCCACAGCTTCCGCACACTTTGCCTCCTCAGGTCCCGTGGGCCAGGGGCGCGCCGCGCACCGAGATCGCTTCCGCGGCTCCGTGGCGATCACCGTGTTCGCATCATTGACTGGGATTTCAAGTGAACGAAAAAGCAATGCGAGCTACTTCGCCTGTCGTGATAATTTAACGCGCAAATTAACTCTCCATCTCGACGTCTGCGTTCGATGTTTCCTTTGGGAACGAAGGGTACAGCAAAACCGATCGCTCCTGAGCTGTTATCCTAAACGAAATCATGTTCTTGCTGACGGCAGCAGCAGGACTCCAGAGGAGGCATGGTATATCGTGGGCCGAGTTTAGGGTTGCTGAACCCTCTCGTGTGAACATGCCATGACACGAGCTGTCTGCATTAAACCGCCAAACCAGCAAGTCCATGCATACAAAAGGCTAAACACCGATATGCCGGCTCTCTCAGATGCTCACGTGTCGGCGCGGCCCGGCCCTCCTCTTCTTCGATCTCGCGCTGCTCCTTCCGGACCTGTAAGACCAACAGGCTGCTTCAGGGTGGCGCCGACGACCGTGGAGAACTGACAAGGCACAGCCTCGAGACGCGCCGCCTCCACGTGGCAATGTGGCGTACCCTAGGCCAGAGCTCGGAGTGGTTGAACTGTAGGGGGTCACAGACGGCGGCGGGAGCCGAGATAAAAGGGCAGCGCATCTGGCGGTTTCCAGAGAAGAGGGTGTACAGCGATTCGCTCGTGAACACACGTACCGCATTGAAAAGGCCGACAACGCCTTTGGTGCTCGTGATAAGAAGGCGGCGCTCGTAGGCATCGGACTCAGGATCCTCTCCAGGTTTGGTGGCAGGCACATGACCGCGATGTTTGAGCTGCAGCCAGAGACTGAGCTGATTAGGTTGAGGGAACGTGCATATGGCACAAAGGGCCATAGGGTCTAGATCACGGAAGATGATATGCAGACGCAGTATAGGTTTTTGTTTGGTTACATGCACATCCAAGCTGCGCATTCGGAACCCTAACGTCGTTCTGAGTCGCGGATATCAAATAAAGAGCAAATCACGCACAGCGCCAAGTATTCGATAATGCACACTTAGTGAGCTGGCACAGCTGGATTGCACACCGCTTTGCGACGTTCTCGGCCAAGTCGGACATCTGATTGCGCGAGTGCTTCCTCTTTTTCTTCTTGCGATTTCTGCTTAGCCTTCTTCTCAAGTCTTTCTAATGCCCCCTGTGAATGAAGTTACGCAGAATCCACTTGTGAGAGGAAAGCTGTGCTAGCGGATCAAGAGAGCTGGTGTGAGGACTGCCCAGGCTTGTGCAGTTGTACCTGGCCCTTCAGGTTTCTCTTGCCCAAGATTTTCGCAAACGCCCCCCCAAGGCTCGCAGAAGAGGCAGCCTGAGGTTTCGCAGACTTCATTTTCCTTTCTGAATCCATATCTGCAGCTGCAACGCCCGCAGAACACACATGATGAAGCGCAGTGGGCCGCTCGTCGAAAGTCCTGTTAACCGGACAAGGAGGGGGGGATAGTAACCCTACGTGCACGGTACACGTACTTCTGCATATGCGACACACACGCTGGTCGACTTCGTCTCAAACAAAATAAAAACAGGTTAGATTATTCTCTGTCCACTGTTTAAGATCATAGCAATTCAGGAAGCAACACAACCAATTCCACTCCGAGCCTTATTTTCGTTGTTTCACGTTGTCATGTGACTTTGCGCCTTGCACAAAAGCAATGTTGTGGAATTACCGCTCGGTTGTGGACGCGATTTAAGAACAGCACGCGAGGAAGAGCACGTCAAAAGGATTAAACGCAGCGGCGGATCCAGGTGAAAGTGCGACTATTCATTCAGACGTGCCAATCTATTCCTCAGAGCAAGGTTTCCATACACTACAAGGAATTTTCGATGTAAGTGCACTGAATTATGAGTCGCGTGGTATAGAAACCTTCGAGAAATAATAAGAAAGTTCTCAAACTGACGGTCTAATGCCAATTGCGGGCGATTCCGAAACGGTATGCACGGCGATACAACATAGAGGTAGAGCTCTAGATGTCCGCCAATCCACACACGTTTTTTTATATGGTCGCGGTATCGAGAAATCATCGAATAGCGACCGGATTTTTTCCATCATTGACCTCGATGAGTTGCCTAGGCCGCGGGGTATGCCCGGTTGTCATGCCATGACGTATTTCGTCATCTTGGGGGCTCAGGCCATAGGGTATGTTTGGCAGGCATGTCGTCCGCCCATCCACACACGAGATAGAGCCTTAACCCTTAAAAAACAGTTTGGGTATGCGTGTATAGAGTGCCCAAATGGCCATATAAAATCATGCCCAATGGTAGGATACCTCTAGACGCATGCTAGAAGTAATATACCATGTATATGTGTGCATATGATGTCTGAAATGCTTTTAGATATATGATGTCTGAAATGCTTTTAGATTCATGGTGGAAATCAGGTAATTTTCAAATGTGAATATCCCATACCAGCATACATAGCCTTAACCCTTAAACAACAGTCTGGGTATGCGTGCGTATAGAGTGCCCAAATGGCCATATAAAGTTATGACCAATGGTAGGATACCTCTAGACACATGTTAGAAGTGATATATCATGTATATGTGTGCATATGACGTCCGAAATGCTTTTAGATTCATGGTGGAAATCAGGTAAGTTTCAAATGTGAATATCCCATACATAGCCTTAACCCTTGGGCCTGGCCAGAATTTTTAAAAAATTTATTCAAAATATAGGTCAGAATTTTGGCCAAAAAAAATGTCAAAATTTTGAAAAATATAGGTGCTTCGTAGGGAAAATTTAAAAGCGATATCACCGTTCGGTCATTTTCCCCTTAACACTGGGGAAATTTTGAAAAATATAGGCGCTGTAAATTGAGAATACCCCGCCAAACTGCGATTTGTCATCGGCGATCTGACTGCTCAAACCTCTAAACCTCTTTCTCCGCCTCCAAACCTTCACACGATCACACCAGGAAGACCAAAGACCTCAGGACTCAGGAAAAGATGCTCGTGGCCGATTATTTTTCTTCCGATGGAGGATCAGATTCAGACTCAGCTCCAACTCTCCGCCCAGTCCATTTGGATATGCAGTCTTTCTCGTCGGGTGACACACGACATGACGATGAGCGTGCGCCTACGAGGCTTGAGCTTGCGTACGAGCGCACCCGCTCCCGGCCCCTCACCAACGCGTTCGACCAGTTCAAGCGAAAGCGTGGTCCTCATCTCGCCAGCGGAAATACTGAGGGCCCAGCTCTGGCTGCGCATGAAAGAGATAGAACTATTAGGGGAAAACCCCCTAGTGGCACAAAGCGTGCAGGAGGGGGTATCCGCATCACGAAGGAGCCGAAGATTCAGCCTTCTCAAAGATTGAAGGAGTTCCCCAACCATTGTTTGCGCATCTCGGGTGGGAAGTTATTTTGCTCGTGCTGCAAGGAGGAGTTGTCCCTCCTCAAGCAATCTGTGAAGACCCATGTCTCCAGCGCCAAGCACTCCCTCGCCAAGGACAAGTATGTTCAGCAGCGTCAAGATGACGCGCACATCACCGATGTTTTGACCGAGTACTTTACGGAGCACAACGACGAGGCGACTGCCGGCTTGGAACCAGAGGTTCATCTATACCGGTATCGTGTGACTGAGAGTCTGTTATTTGCTGGGGTGCCTATATCTAAGGGTGATTATTTACGTCCACTTTTGGAGCGCGCTGACATCAAGCTGACTGGCTCTGAGCACTTGCGCCAGTATGTTCCGAAGATCGAGAGCTTGGAGTTCGAACATCTCCATCATGAGCTTCAGGGTCAGAGCGTATTCTTCATTTTAGAGCAAAAAAAAATTAGGAAAAATATAGGTGCCTTCTCAAAATGGGAGGGAAAATATAGGTGCTTCCTGGAAAAATTTCAAAAAAAAATATAGGTGAATTTAGGAAAAATATGGGCCAGGGGCAACTTAACCCTTAAAAAACAGTTTGGGTATGCGTGTATAGAGTGCCCAAATGGCCATATAAAGTTATGACCAATGGTAGGATACCTCTAGACACATGTTAGAAGTGATATATCATGTATATGTGTGCATATGATGTCCGAAATGCTTTTAGATTCATGGTGGAAATCAGGTAAGTTTCAGATGTGAATATCCCATACATAGCCTTAACCCTTAAAAAACAGTTTGGGTATGCGTGTATAGAGTGCCCAAATGGCCAGATAAAGTCATAACCAATGGTAGGATACCTCTAGACACATGTTAGAAGTGATATATCATGTATATGTGTGCATATGATGTTTGAAATGCTTTTAGATTCATGGTGGAAATCAGGTAAGTTTCAAATGTGAATATCCCATACATAGTAGCCTTAACCCTTAAAAAACAATTAGTCAAGTGCCAGTGCCCGAGGAGCAAATATTTCTATGGAAGGATCCCCACGGTAAAGGTTAGGAAGACCGCGGGAACACATATTTCTATCAGGTATCAATTATCTTTGTTGTACGTACCACGCTAAACAGTGTTGGTGATATCACCCAGAGCAATACCAGTTGCAACTGTGCTAGCGGGCACGGTCGCACACGCACTAGGTAGAGACTCGGGTGCGGTGCCAACAACAATATTTTAAGACAAGGGTGCTCCTGCTGCGCTTGACTCCGTCCTTGTGGGTGCCTGAGCCTGTCTCTGCACACCAAGGCTCTATATCGATATTTCCGATAACCGATACTATCGATATGTCGTATTTATCGCCGATTATCGGATTGCAATATCAAACTATCGATTGTGCAGGTTTTGATGTTCCATATTTTATTTATAACAAATTACATATAAATGCCCAAATAATCGATTATTTATCGATTGTGCCGATTATCGATACCATTTTTCGGATATCGGATAGTATCGATACCAAAAAACCAAACCGATATAGAGCCTTGCTGCACACGTGCTCGCTTGCGCGCCTCCATCTCAGCTTTTTTCTCCTGGCTCAAACGCTCCCTCTCACGTTTTTTGCTCTCGCGCTCCGCAGCTTTCTCCGCAGCTTTTTGCGCCTTCTCCTCCTCTCGACGGACCTTCTCAGCCTCCTTTTCTATTTTTTTCAACTCAGCTTCACAAGCCCTAAATATCTAGGCCTGCCCTGGTTCCTCAGCCTCAGGATCCTCCTCCCGAGGATTCGCCTCCTGCGCGAGGCGCTCGAGCTCTCGAGCGCATGCAGCAAACATTTGTTGCTGGTCCAAGTTGTCTTGCCTCCTTCGCTCTGCCTCCTCCGCGTGAGCAAGCTTTTGCCGTAACCCAGTAGCGGGCACCGATCCCCACACTTGTGTCGCCTTTCGTTTGCTAGTGCCAACGGTAGGGATTTGTGATGAAGTCGAAATTGTGCACATGCATATCTCCTCGGGAGACAGGGGTTGTGACCGCAACCTAACCAACTCCTCACGCAACAGCTTTACCTCCTGCTCCTCCAACTTTTGTGTGCGAGTGTGGAAGGTACCTACCACGTAGTGGCCAGCAAGAGTGGCGGACAGTGGGTTTGGGGCCTCATCGCTGGTGATAATACGGCTGAGATCTATACTGTACCTATCACCTCCAGTTGAAACCATAATCCCTAATTCCAGTAAGGTCGCTTTCAGTTTGCTGAAATAGCTTAGGGAGACCTGCTTCGCCAACCACGTGGCCCTGCTGACCTCCAACGCTGAATAGCGTTTCTCTCGCACCTCAGGATGTCTAGCGAAAAAAAACATCATAAAAATGCCGGCCTGGACAACCGGCGCTTAAGATGCTGCGCTCAGCCTTGGACAGTCCGATTGTCAGGGTTATGACCGATGATATATGTGTCATACATGTCATACGTGTCATACATGTCATACCATGTCATGTCATGTCGTGTCATGTCATATATTATAATGACAGACAGTCGTCAGTACGGTCGACTATGACATGTACAGTCATCATTTGTCATTCACTCACCTTGAGTGACACCTGTCATCGAGAGGCCAGGTTGTGGCATCGAGATGGCAAAGCAAGATGAAGTCTTGAAGAACCGAAAGTGTTCGGAGAAAACTCATCTTCGCTTCTAGCATGAACTGAACAAGCATGCGAGTATCATATGGCTTATTCGTTCAGCCGATACTGATTGTTCAACCAATGCCTTGGGTTCACAACCCAATTGTGGTGGCATCTATGAGATGCGGGGCATTGCGTAAATGAGGTAGCATTGAGCTACAGCAGTCACTTCTGGAGAAGCACTGCACTCATACCCACACATACGTTGCGTGAGCTATTAACGTTCAATAATAGCCTCGCTATATATCATATATCATTTCGCTTGCTAGCGAAGCCCTAAGAGTGGTATTCTCTGACTCGTCAAGGCGACGAACGAGGACGCATCAAGTGTGAGTGCGGCAGTAGAGATATTGAATTTTGTGTGCGCAGGTTCGCGGAGCGCGTATATTATACAGGCGCTGCAGTCGCACATATATCAACATATCTCGCATAATATCGACCGCTGCGGAAAAACAGCGAAAACAGTGCGCGAGGAGACATCGTCGCAATCGCATTTGTCCGTACATATCGTCTGAGATAACAGCGCGAGAAGGTGTGCATACAGCATGCCGATCGTACATATGCGCTGCTTTCATTCGCAAATTGTACGAGATGCGACATATTGAGACGCGGATGAACAAATCATCATCAGAATATGATCCGTGCGAGAAATGGCATTCGTATCATATGCCGTACATACTGCGACAGAGATATGCTCACCATTCGCAGCGCGCACATCAGCGATTCATCAAAGTCGCAATAAATCGCCCATCAGCACTATATCGCTCAGTACAGTTTTGATGCGTACACTGATCTCGTCATCAAAATATCGTCATTTGCACCATTTGAAATGAACGTTGCAAAAATCACTCGTCTGCGCGCATCATGATTACCTTGACAGGATTGTACATACCTGCTAGAATTGTCATGAACAGATGACGCGCAATGATGGTATAATATGCAGCATGCCATTCAAAGTCTGTGATGCTTACACATATGAGATGGTGTTTATTCATTCACTGTCAGATTCACATACAAGCTTGCAATCATAAGTGTGTACTATATGCTGTGTGAGTAGCTATACACACACACACACACACTCAGTATGACAGATAAGTGGATGATGTGCAGCAAACATCATAGTGTGTACAATTATATGAGTGTGCAGTGCTTATAATACTTGCAGCACCACACACACACACTTGCAGTATATACTAATCATTCAGTATATACCAAGTGCATGCACCATTCATTATTATACTGTGCAACTCATGCAGTTTGATTTCACTTTGTTATACAGTGACATGTGCATGCATTTATGCATAAACCAGCTTGATCACGATAGCAGCTGTCATGCATAAACCAGCTTGACCACGATAGCAGCTGGTATATATGGTCTCATATAACAATGCATCAGACATTGCACATAGCATACCTGCTGTGCATGTAAACTATAAATGAATCCATATGGTGTAAGGTGCCTCTTCATGGTCTTAACACAATAATTAGCTCAGTATACTCTGACGCAGGATTTGGGATGAGTATATTGTTCTATTGTGGATCACTGAAAGGAATGCTCACCGGAACCATGTGTGAAATAGACCCAATCAACTCATCACTGCAGATGAGATATACAGGATTACAGTCACTAACTAAGTTGATAAACATCATGTTAGATACATGCTGTGAGTGGTATACAGACCATCCTATGTGATAGATCAACTTGGTATAGTGTAATAAATCAGTAATTACCTATATACAAGTGTGTGTAGTAGCACAAATCCCACACACACACACATAGTGTACTCAATCAGAAAGTACCTTACATAAGTCACTGCATACACAAGTCACTGCAACTTATGTATTGTTGTAATACTGATATCATTAAGTATAATGACATTACACTGATTCATAAGTGTAATAATCAAGTCACTGACACTACTATGTAAGTTGACAACACACTGATTCATAAGTGTAATGGTCAAGTATCATATCAACACATAATACATAGTACCATCCAGCTAACACATGTGCGAGCTGGATGTCAAGTGATGGCGATAGATATGAGACAGGATCAACCAACATGCTGAAGGGCTGGATGGAGATATCTCCAGACCCGAAGGCAGTATACAATGCTCAAATAGCAGCTGGTCACTGCTGAGCATTGTCCATGCGTCCCACACACGCCATTGCTGGAGCAACAACAACTTCTACATTGCATTCTGACAATTGATACAGTATTGATCAGTTCAAATGCATGTAACTCTTTCAGATCAGTAAATCACATTGACATCTGATAGAGGTTGTTATAGACAACCACACACACACAGTGTGTGTGACACCGCTTTGATCTATTTATCAAGCTTTGTCTAAATCTACTTGGAAACTAAAGATATCACTTGATACTCTTTCAGTGCACTGCCATATGCCCAAGTAGATAATAGGTTACTGACAAGTTATCACTTAAGTGATTGACTCACTTAAAGTAGATACACCTACTTATATCATTGGGAAGTGGACCAACTTCCATGGGTTTCAATCAGCAAAACCCACATGTGTGTGTAACCACACATGTTGACCATCAGATATCTTCACTATTATGCCATGAAAAATACCATGTGCAAAAGTGAGATAAGTTGCATGAGTTCTGTAACTTGCACATTACACACACACACCGCTATACATATACTGTAGTATATGTATAAGTGGCCAGAATGGTGAAAAATGGGTAAAAACCCATTGCGGGAGATTTCAAAATTGAAATTCGGACTCCATTTTTTCACGGATTATCATTTTATACCTATTAAGGTATCTGAAAAATATCATGTGCACAGTCATATCTCATGTAACACCCTAAATACCAGGTGTGTAACACCTAGGGATGTACATAGTTGCTGTAACTAAATACGTGAAAAACTCACACGTATGATTTGAAAATGAAAATTTGGGTTTCATTTTTTTCGTTACTCCATTTTATTAGCTATTGAAAAATATGCTCAAAATAGTACAGCACTTGTAACACCCTATAACTATGTTAAATCACGTGTACAGTTACAGGGGTGTAATACGATACCTCCTAAATGCCACGTGATACACAGTGATATATTAAATGCAGTTTTGCTTCAATTTCTTTGAAAAATGTTCATACTGCTTTAATTTGACATAATTTAGTGTTACTGATGCCCAGTAACACCCTAATGTCACTGTTGGTGATAAGGGTCACTGTAACACTATATACCCTTAAATGCCGCTATATAATAGCAAAACACTTTGTGTTTGGCATTTATGTCATACTGAAATCAGCACAGTTATGACAATATATCGCGCAACAACCCAAGAACTGTAGGGCAACAACCCAAGGACTGTAGGGCAACAACCCTAGAACTGTATAAGCTGCTTCCTATAAGGACTGCATACTACATTATGAGGTATTAAGGCACTTGACAACTGCCTGTGTGTTCACACTTCCTTGAGGAGGGAAGAAGGTGGATAGGATCACACACATATCCATTTTATATTCCGATCTGGTGATTTCTGATAGATTGCTTTTGATAAAACCACTGCATCCACAAGTAACGTTGAATTCTGTACAACGTTAAACCCACCGTCACTAACAAAGTGTAAACTCGGATGGGAAACTACATCCCAATGACTATAAGTTAACTATCGATCAGCATTTACATCCTTGAGTAAGTGCGGAATGCTGAACTATATATATAATATATAACCTGATACCATGCTTAATTGCATATCCTGGATCAGAAGATGATAGTTATATAATGTATATATATATCCCACCTGATACACTTTGGCACTATAGCCGTACATAAGAGTGGGAAGGACAGGTGCATCGCTGTAGGACTGGTTGATATAGTCCCAGTACTGAAGGCAGAATATTGCACCCGAATAACAACTGATAACTGTTGGTGACCACCATGCAAAACCTTCCAAGCGTAACTCCTTTGTCCTAAGATGCAAGTGAATTATTCATAATATGTTGACCTCACATAAAAGCATTCTGAGGAAACCCCTATATATTCATATGAGTGGCCATCACTACAAATGACATGGGTTTCGAATCGTCGAAATGCGTATAACTCCGATGAATTCATTAGTACAGAACAGCTGCTGAGATTATTCCTCCGGCTGGATTGCATTCATTCACAATCCCTGTACATTCCAGTGACAAAATTTTGCACTGGACTGATCACGCCACATTTGGTATAATCTGTGATATATAAATCATCAGAGAAAGCGTTGCAATCAGCACAATGCTGTCTAACTCACAAAGATGAGTAATATATTTCCTCAGATGTAATAAATTGAGGCACAATGTGACCTACGCTAAAATCGTGTATGCTCGGGCACTGTATTGTGACCTGCGCTAAGATCGCGTATGCATGGACACAATATGACTCGTGCCGATGACGTGGACATATTTCATGACTGCCACGACATCACATCTGAAATCAATAAATCACTCAGAGAGAAGGTGTTAACATCAGTATAACACCATTATACATATAGTCATGAGGAATTTAAAGAAGACACAGTCTCTCCGATATTGACAAACATGGTACACATATTACCATGCTCTCTGATCACATATTTGATATCCCACAGCATACGATGATGGTAATAGCAAACCACTTCGCCGCTGGAGGGTAGTGTTGTATTTTATACAGCACATGCATGGGCACTACTATATGACCCACGCAGATGACGTGAATTCGGGCTGCATCCCAACGATTGCAATGCACCTTCGGTGCAATGGGCTGCATCCCGAGAACTACTGTCCAGCTTCATACATTGAGGTCGGACCTCTGTTGTATTTAAACGGCGCTTGACAACCGCCTAGCAATACACTTCCTTGAGGGGGGAAGATGATAAGCTAAAAATACAACTAAAAACCAAATAAATAATAAAACAAGTAAGTTGCATCATTGTTTTTGTTTTGGTAATCATGACTATATACAGTCAAACCATGCAGAATTCCATGAAGTTGACACACATATGTATCGAACATTTCTAAGGTCATCAGCCATGACGTACATATGAGCTTGATTTTGAAGACCTAGACATTTGTATACATCTGGTCTAGCATGTATCCAGACTAGAATTGTATATTGACTCGGTGCAAGCACCATAGCCTCTGCCACCGATGATCATTGAAAAAGGGCAACCATTCTTGATATTTCATACATATCATCTGATTGGATCATTAAAGGTGTCAAGATTACTCAATGCAATATGCAGGCTACGGCCTGAGTACAACACCTATATAGGTCAAAGCCATTGAGCTGACCAATGCAGCATAAATGCTAGCTGCCTTTGAAGACTACATAATAAGTCTATTGCCCTTATGTCTTGAAATGTATCCGTGTATTGGTATCTCTTTGAGGTAGGCATGCCTGCTGAATGAGCCATACCGGTCATCTTGTCTTCATTGATCATTACATACCTGATCACACCGCCATTGAACAATGCCTATTCTTTGGGATTATTATATCACGAGGCATTTCAGTAGTGCACATTAAACAATTGCAGTGCAGCAAAGATCATCAGCTCTTCATCAAACCTTTAAAGGTTGAGTTGTTGTCAAAAGTATTGATTTATCAGACACCATATCTCAGTCAGAGGTCTATTCATCATGGAAGACAGAATCTGTGCAATCATGGCTATTCAGCCTCCAACATAGCTAACATAGCTATCCAGCTTATGACCCAACCGTTGGTAAGCGGCCTCTACGCCATATGGCTAAAGATGGCAAGTAATCTCTTCGGTCATTCTTGGGCATAGTCAGCCAATTCAGGATATTTATCCCGAAATTCTCCAAGAGTCACTCATGTTTTCCATGTGTCATATGGAAACAGCCAACATATCGCCCTATGAAAGGAATCATCTCCTTCGGCAAGGGGAAGTGGTTATGCTGTAAAATTGACCAGTCGGATCATCATAAAAGTGACAGATTTGAAAAAATCGATTGAAACTTGTATTGAAAATGACCATTCCTTAAGATAAGGTATTGCACCTAAGGGAATAAAGGTTTCATCGTCTGAAATAGGAAAGGAGTTTTTCATTGACTCTAGTTCCTGAATCCAGAATCACATAGAAAATATATTCTATCCTGTGCATATAGAAAGTACATTAGATTCAGATTCTGAGCATACAAGTGGACTTGAATGCACTCGGGTTTGTACTGAGTTGCAATTGTCCAAAGTTTTTATTCTGACATCACTACTTATTTGTGGAATAGCATACAATGGTATAAACCATCCACATATAGATTGACATCATACTTGTGGTCTCATATCATTTTGGCACATAAGACACGCATGCTTCATTGAGGAATTAAGACTCTTTGAAAGCTCATTCTGGAATGTTTAGTAGAAATTTGTCGCCTCGTCCATTAGGCCACGAAGTCTTGGGAAAAGCCATGTCAGGACTTGAACCCGCAATCTGCATATGGTTACCAAGATTCTGAATAATGTATGCCCAAAAATAAAATGGGTACCATTGAGATAAGTGATCATGTACTGAGGAAGCTACACATATCACTAGGCAATGCCATGTTCTAGTCATAATGAAATGACATACCAGCCTTTCATCAAGTACGAAAATACAGCTTGTACTAAGTTGTTGTCATTACAGACACTTCTTGATTGACTCTCCATTAGCTTCGATACCAAAGTCAACTTCGGTACCATCACTGATTTCATTGTTCATTATGACAATCATTATTCGGAAACATTGTCTAAGTTGGGCACACTATTGACCCTGAACCAACAATGTATGTGGGCTGCAACCCAAAAACTGCATATTGAATCATAGTGAATTGACATTGGACATTTGACATCATCTGGCATTTGCCACATTCAAAAACGTCAGGCATATTGCCGGTATGACGTAGAGAGAATCGGTGTTCATATTGACATTGTTACCTCGAAAGCATTCGATGAGTAATCTCAGTCTGATTTTCTATCAAACCATTTTCACATAACATAATGATTGAATAGCATTCTCCATCACCATCTGATTGGTTTGATACACCTCTTTTTAAAGGGGGAGGAAGGAGTATAGATTCATTCATTCTTCATACAGCTGCCACAAATTGATTTACATCATTTTGATTTTACATCATTGTGATTTTGCTTGGAAGATTAAAAATCTTATGAAAAGTTCCAGCATCTGTGTATAGCAGTCATAAAGTTTGATGATACGGTACATCATGCCGATTGAAGCATCAAATGAAGTCTTTATTTGACTTACTGACACGTGAAATTCATTATGAAGAAATCATAAATGCATATTTATCCGGCTCTATCATATTATATGAAGGGCACTGACATAGGAGAACGATGGTCTTTTAAAATGTGAATAAGCTATATTGTAAGCTTACGACCATCACTGTGACGTCAACAGCCTGACTGAGATGCTGATTGTTGAATTTCAAGAGTTAAAGGATTCGTTGAATCAGCCTTGGTAACATGTGTTTTGATTGATGAATTGTTGATCCATGGATTTTCCCCAAATCTAAGAGAAGCTGGCGCACAATTTGTTGCCAGTGTCTGAAGGGAAACGTCAAAGCCAAAGGATTGCCATTTGTGTCATTCAGGCATCGAATTTCATAACAGCAAAGCCGAGTGAGTGAGATCCGCCACTCTAGCTATTTGCCCGTCATTCCTTCCAGGTTCATGACAAGAGACAATTCATCAAAGTCATACACCAATGCATAAATCACATGTATGGTTGTACAGTTTGTATCCGAATGCAATCACATAGAGGTTAAGCATCTAGACAGCAACTCTGGCCAACAAAAAGCCTTCCTGTCTTCGGATATCTTGAGCATTCTCATTTCCAGCTCCATCATAATCAAGGAAGCATCATGCCTGTGCCTCGCCGAGACGCTGCTCCTCGAGGGCCCGCAGCGGCAGTGTCGAGTCCGGTTCAGGAGACGCCCATCTCCCGAGAGGGACATGAGCTGGTAGAGCCGGCTTCCGTCGTCACCTGTGACGTCGAAAACCGGGGCGTTCATAGCCCGCCGGAGGAGTCACACGCGGGCGTGGCATCGCTTCCGCCGCACTCATGGGACTATATTTCCCTTCCAGTGAAAGTCTGCGCCGCCCTCCGGAAACACGTGGTCGAGCATGGCAAACCGGGGGTCGACGCCCAGCGCCTGTTTTATACGACGCCGCCCGTATGTATCGCTCCCTTGGTCAGGTCGCTGGGTGCGTACATCCTACCAGTCAGATCAGGCAGTGCCTGAAAGCGAGAGTCTCGGACGATGACAGAGTCCTCGGGTCCCAGGTGGTTCACAGTCTCACGGCGGCCTTGGCGCCCGTCGCAGAGAACTGCGCTCGTTGCGGGTGCGGGCACGCGGAGAGTCCGGTGCATATGTGGACATGTCAGGTGGGCACTAGGAAAAGTGTAGTGGCACTCCTGAAGACTGTGTACCTGCCGGTGTGTGGGTTTTGCTCCGCGGACGTGTGGCCCGGTGCTTTCGACAACTTTCCGGTAGTGTCACCGCCTCCGCTTGCTGCTGCAGCGGACACACCAAGAGACGGGGGGGGATGGTCCCTCAACCTGAGTACTCGGAGCCAAACGAGTCCCCGGAGGAGCCCGGTGTCAGCAGTCATGGAGGTCCCGGAGGCTCGGGGGGTGATGATCCTGGAGGGCCAGGAGGTCCGGGGGGTCCGGGCGGGGTCCTGGCGGCGATGGGCCGGGTGAGGACGGGGATGGCGACAGCCAGTTCACCTTCCGTACCGAGTCCTCTCGTTACAGGGAGTCCCGACGCTCTGCAAGTCGTAAGGACGAGCAGCATGCCCTTAAGGAAGCCCTCAAAGCCATGGAAAAGGCGGTGGACAAATACCACACGGAGGTGGAGGGGTCGTCCCACGTCTTTGGTCGGCTCCTTCGGTTTGTTCGGCAGGTCAGGGAGGTTCGGGAGTTGGAGCCAGTGCGCTACGCCATGGAGATGGCGCGTCTGGGCACGCTAGAGGGCGGGAGTGAGGAGCCGGTGTTGTCAGACCACTCCCTGCTGTCGGAAGTGGCCAGACACTGCTTCGGCGCACTGAGCTCCGAGTACCGCGAGCTTTCTTCGGTGTTGAAGGAAGCTCGGGACGGTAAGAGCCTCACCCTGGACGTGATAGTGGTCCCCTTAGCGCAGCTGGTGATGCCCGATAAAGGGGAGATGGCGTCGATTGGTCCGTTCCTGCGTCGCGTGCGTCAGAGTCAGGACAGACAGTCTCGCACGGTCCGCGAGTTCTGGGATGGGGTGCACCTCGCTCACGACATCGTAAGCATGCTGGCTGCCCACGAGCTCACCACTCCGGTGCCAGAAGAGGAGCTGTTGGACATATTCCTTACTGGACTGATACCGGAGGTAAGGAGGAGAGTCTTCCTTATAGCCGAGAGGCAAGGCTCTTCGGTCCTGACTCTGAGCAGGACGGCCAGTAAAGGCCGCCACACACTCCTGACTTGGGCCATAGAGGCTGAGCGGGAGTTACGGCAGAGCCAGGATAAGACGAGCCGCTCGGTCCAGCTGCTAGCCCACGTAGATGTCACAGAGGAGCTGCTAGTCATGACGACATCCGCTAGCACTCCGACACCCACAGGGCAACGACTCGGGTCCCCGGAGTACGAGGGCTGCCGTCTGTGCAAGAGCATGGACCATTACGCCCGCGACTGTCCGCAGGCAAAGCAGCGCCCAAAAGAGTGGGCCAAGTGCCTCCTGGAGGACACCCTGGCGTTAATAGGGGACGATTCGATGGTAGAAGAAGCTTTGGCTGCCATCGGATTGGATTTTGTCCAGGAGGACGCTCCCCAGCCCGGGGCGCCCTCCCCGCAGTAAAGGGCGCGGGCCCCGTCACAGCGGGGTCAGGGGAACAGAAGGGCCCCGCGCCGGCGTCCACAGCGATGCAGGTGCTGCGTGATAGGTGGAGAAGGTGCGGGAGACACCTTAGTAGCAGCGCTAGGCGCCACCTCAGGAACCAGAGTCAGGTCAGGGAGTGTGAACAGGGAGATTTGGACATGCTAGCCGCCACCCGCACGGGAAACCCAGAGCCTCCTGAGCGGGAACAGGTCGAGCAACGCATCCAGAGAGAGCAGGCGAACTTCTGGAAGTCCGCCAGAACCCCAGCAACCGCCTCGGTTCCGCGTCCCGAGGAGCCGTGGGAGCTGCTCTGTTGGATCACCGGTGCGGACACCCGGGATAAAAACCGGTCGAGCCACACAGTTGAGCCACGGGCAGTCTACCTACAGCACTTGGAGAACCAGGGGTCGGACGTTGCGAGAGTTCGCGGGCACTGGAAGTTCAGGGCTCAGCGTTTACCCCCCAGAGTTAGGAAAGCCTTTAAGGCCCAGCAGCCAGGTGCTCGCCTGCGCCCCGCCATTAGGGCACTAGAAAGGTATCTGGAGCTGGAAGAGTCAGAGGTCCGACCGGTCAAGTCCCTTGCGCTTTGGAGAGCAGGGCAAATGCGAGTGACCAAGAAGCTTGGCCCTACAACTAGTAAGCCCCAGTTGAATCGAGAAGAGTTAGATAAGCGCCTGAAGCGGCTCGTCACGTCGTCAGGGTACGTGAATTCAATCGCCGACGCCGAGCCATTTTGGATCAGGAGTTTGGACGGTTCGTTCGCGTAGCCAAGCCCAAGCCCGTCGAGGGAGAAGAACTCTCACCACCAGAGAGAACTTCAAAGCCCAGTCGGCCGTGGTTAGCAGTGGGGCATGGGGCATACAGTCAGCAGTGGGGCATGGGGCGTACCTTTTTTGCACTTCTTTTTCCTCAGCTGTCACATTCGCACCGGTCACCCTTTTCTGTACTCGGGTGACCATGGCGTGCGCGAGAGCGAGGTCGGTCTCGCTGTAGACGCCCTCGTATCCAATCTTCTTAACATTGTCGGGGTGGCAGGCTGCAAAGAACCTGAAAATGCTGTATAGTCAGTACAAACGCAAAGCAAGGTATGGGGCATGGGGCATGGGGCATA
>LGRX02034760.1:0-45674 GCA_001247695.2 Cymbomonas tetramitiformis
CTTCTTGTCGCGGTCCGCATCATGGCTCGCAAGGTGGCCGCGCTTCTTGCCGCGGTCCGCATCATGGCTCGCAAGGTGGCCGCGCTTCTTGCCGCGGTCCGCATCATGGCTCGCATAGTGGCCGCGCTGCTTGCCGCGGTCCGCATCAGGGCTCGCAAGGTGGCCGCGCTTCTTGCCGCGGTCCGCATCATGGCGCGCAAGGTGGCCGCGCTTCTTGCCGCGGTCCGCATCATGCGCGCATCGGCCAAAGCATATCACAGGTACACAAGGGACACTGTGAGCTCGAGGGTGAGAACACCGCGAGCAACACAAGTGCGCCTTGGTCCAGCGTCAAAGAAGAACGAGGTTGGTCACAAAGGATGTCGGTCGACAGCGGCGGAGTGCAGCGCAGAGGGCAGCGCCAGCAGCTAGAGTCGGGCACGGGCGTATGCTGAGTGAACCCATCGCAACTAAAGATCCCGAGCGTGGAGGATCTCGAGCCTACAACGGGAGCGACATACCTTTCGCGTCTTGACCTCCTTCTCGACGAAGGAATACCACTCCTGACGAGGCCGACACCAGGAAAAAAAACAGCTCAGAAGGGCGGAGGCGCCACCAGGCAGCGCGCGGCGGACTGCGGAATAGTGCAGGCCGCCGGCGGCGAGAGCCGAGACAACCGGCAGTGTGCACGGCGCCGGCAGAGGGTGGCGCATACGCGGCAGAGCGCGCGGAGCCAGCAGAGATGCGGGAAGAGCGAAGTGGGAGCAGCTCGCCTTGGTTAATAGACCAGACATAGCACGCATAACATTCTGTTGCTCGGAGCTGCCGTCTGAGCCTAGCTGCAAACCCGCGGAGGCGTACTCGGAGCGCTCCGCGTGGCCAATCCGAACCACCTCCACCCGCAGCTCGAACATCGGCAGCCTGTTGCACAACACCGCCACACACGCTCGGCACGTCTGGGGCTCGGCCCCGACCAGAACTCCGCACCAAGCCTATCGGCAAGTGGCCGGTGTAGGAGGCGCCGTCCACAGCCACTCAACTCGAAAACAGGATCACTTCTGATGGGACGGAAGCGAGGGGGACGTGGGACAGGCCAGAACCAGTTCCCACAGCAACCCGTTGAACGGAATTATACGGAAAAGCGGGATTCGGCCAGCGCAAAAACACCGCTGAAAACGTTGCGGGGAAAGGGGAGAAAGGAGGAAGCGAGTCCGCACCGTCGATTCTTGAAGAATAGCTTTAGACGGCTGAAGCTGACTTTCGTTGAGGGCTCTCCATTCGAGAACTGCACAAAAGAGATCGTAGACGACGTGGGGGAGAAGGGAACCGTGGGGCTCAGGGGGCGGGCTCCAGGAGGGCTCCAAGAAATATCCAACAAAACACATGCCCAGCAGGGTTCAGGGGGCGGGCTCCAGGCACTACCAGACAGCTGCCTGCGCGGCGGGCGTGGGGCGTGTGTCCCGACCAACCACCGGCACCACCAGCTTCACGGCAAGCGGCTGGCGGTTAAGTTCGGAGAAATAGCAGCTGTATGTATGATTATTGCCGCTTCCCAAGAGCGAGGCTTCCGCGGAGATGCGGAACACGCGAGAGAGCGAGAGCGCGCACCTCCCACTGCTCGAAGGTGCCAAACTGGGTGGAGTAGAAGCGCATCCGATCAAGCCCGCGGCGGCGCGCCTGAAGAAAGCGGTTTCCCGCCGCACTTGCGCGGAAGCCAATCCACTTGGGAGCCTGTGTCACGCCACGCCCGTTGCCCCGTTCCACGAAGGTGTTCAGGATGACATCTCTGCAGAATCCTCGAGAGTAGCGCGCGCGTGCCGATCAGCGGGCCCAGGGCTCGGGGCTCGGGCTGAGCCAGGTCAGCGGCGATCGCGGTCTCCGCAACTGATACGGGTTCGTGGGCTACTGACTTTCAGCTCAGTGCCTTGAGGCATGCTTTCAGCGGTCGACAGCTCTGAACCTGACCCATTTATCTGGGTACCTCTAGTTTGTTGCCCGACAGAAGCCATATGGAAGGAAGCACACCAAAAGCGCTGCCGGCAGGGGATCCCCGCATCCGTTTTCGCGTCATTAAATCAAGAGCGGGTTTACTCCTCTAACTAGGCAAGAAAAGTTTTTCTTCCGACGTGGCAGGAGAGGGGTGTTGCGGGCGGCTGCGTACGTTCTGCACCCTGACGACTTCTAGATGGGTCTTGGTGTCGTTGGTCAAGTCGATGATCGCCCTGGAAGAGGTCTCTCTTAAGCGAAAGGAGTATGCGACTTCGCCGGGGTGATCCTCCGAGTCGACCTCGACCACCTCGTAAGGGGAGTATGACCCGTCTTCCCTCTGCGCAACCGAGAAAGGGCGTTGAGATGTGAAGTGCGATTCCGCCAATACAAAAGAATATTCCCGCGAAGGGCAAAGGAAAGATCGTTGGTAGATTTATGCAGACTGTGATGCGAAGCGCAGGGAGTCGTGTCCCTTCGGACTTCGGGGTTAGACGAGGGCCGACCGACCTCCACCACACAGGCGATGATGTCGCCGTCGTCCAGACCAGCTTTCTTCACCTCAGCGAAGGGGGAGCCCGACCCTGCTGGTGGATTAACAGGCTTAATGACTCGAGTTCCATACGCAACTACTTCGGTTTCTTCCATTCCAGTCCCTATACCTGCAGAGGAGGTGGGTTGATCCCATTCACAGAGCGAGTGAGGTATCAATGAATAAGAACGGATGATCAAAGTGAAACTCTTTGAGGTGGGGAAGGGCGGCGTAGGATAGAATAATTTGCGTACCCATTATGGCGTGCCCTGCTCGCACTGCTGCTCGATTGGATCGGATTTCACCAGGCGTCGGGCCCGTATGATCGGATTCCAGGTCAGACCCATTTTTGCTTGAGGCCTACACAGAGCAACAAAGCGCAGCTCTGACCAAAAAGGAATAAAATACCGGCAGAGTAACTGTATGATTACTGAAAAGCAAGGTGATATTCAGCCCACGCAAGTACCTGCAGTGGCGACCCCCTTGAAAGCGCGCTCATGCTGCAAAAGATTGTGTGTGTCAGCGAGAGCTAGAATTCTAAGGCTACTTGTCCTTAAGATGTAGACGTCAAATCATTTTGTCGAAGCTCTATTAGTTTCTGTAAAGGCGGTTCACTTACTATAGCTAGAATAACATCTTGTACTGAAGGCCGAACACGCGCAGGAGACAGTTTTCGGCTCTACATGAGCGCACCAAATAGGATCGTCCAGGATAGCGTTTGCGGTCTGGTGTGATAATATTTGGAACCGAAAACCGTAGCTAATAGTAGAGCTCTAGAGAGCTAGGATTTCGGTTGCTGTTTATATCGGTTATGGGTCCGCTTGGTTGGGCTATGTTTACGGCCATCGCGCGCTTGCTCTCCCACCAAACGCACCGAAGGTGCCTTTATTAATTGCTGTCTATCGCCGTGGACGATACGATGAGTATTCGTCATCAATTTGAAATATGATCGGACGGTGCGATCCAATTGATGCTCGCTTACGCCACTTTGGCGGGAGCTTCAGGAGTTCACTGTTCTCGCGGTCCCCCGTCCGCGCCCGCGCCCACGCCCGCGCCCGCTCAGCTAATTCAAGTGAAATTAAGATTCTAACTACTGGTGGTTTTTCTGGAGGTGAACAGGTGAGGTCTGGTCTCATCATTGAAACGGTCGGTCCAGATCCCCGGAAAGTACGATCGCGTGACAGTGATCGGTTCAACCTCTTCCAGAGAGACATGGAGATGGAAAAGAAGTCAGGTCCTCGTATCGACCTGGAGGTAACCTCGAGGGGATATGGAGATCGGATGGTTCATCTCGAGGTCTGCGAAATATTCCCTGACACATGGGCGGTCGACGTGGCCTGACCTGGCGCCTAACGTAATACAACGTTTTCGCCAGACCTTGAGGTGACCTGGACGTGGAGGTGAACTACTCTGGAACCCGAGTCTCCGGACCGAAATAGCGCGAATATTACTTAGGGTTTGTAACGCAGATTGAGCTTATGGGCGTCCGGAGACGAGCTCCACAATCATCAAGTAACGCAGCCCTCGAATCGAATCGCGGGTAGCCGCGGCTCGTCTAAACTGTCTAAACTCTGGGGACGAGAGGTGAACCGATCGGTTGCTGTGTACGTGAACGTCCCCACGCTAGGCATGGGGGTTATTGAGAATAACTCCTCGTTCAGTGGTCTGTGCAGTGGTTTGACGTCGAAAACCACTGCACGTGCAGCGGTTTCATCCCGCATCGCCCCGGTCATGGCAGGCGATCGATCGGGGTCGGCTAATCGGGGCCGTCGGATTCCTCTAACGATTTCAATATTTTATAATGATTTACAAAACAAAACACGCATTATTTTGCAAATTCAACCGGTAGATATAAACATCTCACTACAATGAACATATCTACCGGTCTGGTGCCCGATTGTCAGTTATAAATTAATAACTGACAATACAAAATACTGCAATGCAGGAATAGCACTATATCAAAGAATGTCTACACAAGCAAATATACAGGAAAACTTTAACTATGCCGAGTAAGTCAGAATGAGAAGGAACAACAATGCTGAAGAGAAACCCCGAAGGGGAGATATTGCAACGGGAGGGAGGGATGGGACTTACGGGCAACAAACCAGAGGTCAAAGAGTGGAGCCGCCAACTCCGTTGGCGAGCCCTAAATGCTCCGCTCCCACTAACGTAGATAACCGAAGTTATCTACCGTTGATGTGCCCCCTCCTACGTCGGTGACCCCTCACCGTTAGATAACTTTCAGTTATCTAAGTTAGCTCCGCTCCGCTGAGCTACCCTAGCTACCCCTAGCTACCCCTAGCTACTAAGACTACTGGAATGATAAGAGCTGAGAGTCCCAATAGGGAGTGTCCAGAGACACTGCCCCCCTTGCCTAAGGCCGAAGCCCTTCAGGCAGCAAGGTATTGCCTATCCCGTGCCCGCCTAGAAGGGCACAGTCAGGGACCCCGATCTAACTCGGGAGCCTACACCTAACCCACACACTCACAAGTGACGGGTAGGGAGCCCACTAGTCTGGAGCTACACAAGATCGGGTATGGATGCAACACCAAAATAATAATTATTGTTAATAAATAACAGGGGCCACAGGCTCATGCCTGTGGCCGGCCCACTTGGGGCTTCAGGAACAGGCTAATTGCCTAGGCATCTAGTAACTGAGAGTCTAGTCTCGGTGTCATCCAGAATGTATCTGTGAGCGCTGGTTGTCGTATGCCATGCACCGTGTTGCTGGAACAAGCGGAAGTCCACCTGCTTGGCTGCAGTAGTAGCACCGCCGGATCTCAAGGACTGGGTGCCCCACCGAGTCTGCACCTCTGCTGCAGACAGGCCAGTGGTCCGCTGTAGAAATTTATGGACCACTGCACGGCACTGTGGATACTCCATATGGCGGCCGTTGAGCGGGGTTGTGTCAGGGTGGAACCTGGCCAGTCTGCCATCCCAGCCTTGGAACAGGTTGACCATACCGGTGAAACCAGCACGGCTAATCAGAGTCTCACACAAGTACACGGGGCAAGAAGGGCGGTGTTGCCCCCTAGCAACATACACCACATCTCCAAACCGGAACTGATCATTCTTCCTCTCAATCAGCAGCATCTCCATATGAGTCTCATAGAACTTAACTCCTATGCTGTAATCTCCGTAGTAAACTACGGAAATTGATTATCGATTTACACCCCAATAAACGCATATTTAGACCCCTTAGACACCCCCTGTCAAGGCATTCGATAGCTCAAATTGTAGCTAATGATGCCAAGAAGAACTTGGTTGCAAGCACGAACACGCATGCCTTGATATGTATCTTACAAAGTGACGGTGTAGCCGACCATGCTGTAGAAATTCTAAATGCCATAACAGCATAGGAGTTAACCTGAGGGACCCACACAAACTTCATGTCCTTATAGCGCAAGAACCCCGTCCACATAGTGGACACCATAGCCGCTGAGGTGAGAGCAATAAGAGAGGCGATAGCGGCATCCGGAACATACAGGAGAATACCCGACCGCAAGACATCGCCCTCCAAGGGTTCCTTCTGGTTTACCAGCCTAAGACCGATACGTCGCTTAGCCGCCTCTCCGATCCCCTTAGCCAAAGGGTGCTTCGTGGGGATCTCCGACACGGGAACCAGTGCAAGCTCGTGCAAGGTGAACAGGGCGCCCGAAGCTGACTTAACTGAGGCATATGACTTCGCATCCGAGGCCACCAGCTGGAGAAACAGACACACCGTGATTGGCTCGGCAGGAACCGGCACCCGAGGTGGGGTGCGGGCGGCACAAAAAGCTCGGTACCGCCGTATGACGCTGAGATAACTGCCGTCCCACGTGCCAGGGGCTCTAGTAGAGACCATACCTGCCTTCATCCAGCGGAGGAGGGATTGCTCGAGGGGGTCTCGGGGACTCACTTTCAGTTGGTCCCAAAGAGCCGTGGCCAGAGCTGCACCTGCACATCACAAAGTCCCGAGGGACCCGTCAATCCTGAGGGCCAACACCCTGAAGGAAGGGGGGCCGACTGCGGCTTCATTAGCCCTCCCAGCTCCAGGGCGGAAGAGCGGCTCGATCGAGTCGGTGGGGAGCTCACGCCAATCCACTACGAGCGGGGCAAAGTGGACACCGTCTGGGCACAGAAGGGGCCACCACTGACGGCCCGTCCAACGAGGGCATATGACCGTAGCACGGGCCCCGTGTCGAATCAAGCATCGGATGAGTTGGCCCACTAGGCCGAAGGGAGGATTACACCAGTTGTTCTCCTGAAACCAATCGTCATTCAAAAAGCAATTAACATTCTCCGTGCCGGGGCACCACCACCGGTTGTTAAACATCGGCAGCAAGTGGTTCTTGTCAGTGGCAAAACGGTCAACGGTGTGCTTCCCCCACAAGGCATCTAACACCTCGAACCAGTAAGTAGACAACATCCAATCGTCACTGTCATAAATACCAGCCAAATAGTCTGCGTACGAGGAATCCAAGAAACCTCCAGGCGGACACCGTGGTGCACGGTCCACCAGAAGATCTCCACTGCCAGCTTATGCAGGGGGGCCTTACTGCTGCAACCCTTCATTAGGATCCTCCAAGCCGATTGCGAATCAGTGTGCAAGTGAACTGTGGTGCCAACAACGAACCGAGCCAGAGATTGCAACGTCTTAAGAATACCAACGAGCTCACGCAGAGTAGAAGACTCAGCTCGCTCCGCCAGGGAGAGGTGGCCTCTGGCATCGAGCCTCTCTCTAGCACCAAGCGGGGCTAACCAGCCGCCCCAACCAGTAGCGCCGACATCTGTCCAAATCAAGTTACAAAAAGCTCGAACCACCAAATCCCAAATAGCAGAGGTGAACCCCTCGGCTCCAGTGTCTGCCCACAACTGCAATTCAGAAATCACTTCAGGAGGCAAAGAGATATAGGCGTCCCAACGGGCAGCTGATTCAACAACAAAATACATCTCTCGCGTAAACATAAAGGCAGCCTTGTCAAGTGCCAATCGAAGGGACATCACTTTCCCGGCAATAGAGGCGAGGGCTCGGACTTTCACGCGGCGGGACTTCAACGCCGCTGCAACGCGAGCCTGAAGCGAATCCCATTTCTGCTGAGGAGCATAGAACAAGCCGCGGACGGAGTCGATTCCCATTCCAAGGAAAGCAAGCTGTGAAAACAAACACACAGTGAAGCACTACAAGACAAGGTGCTACGCTCGCATATGTCAACCGTGAAAACTGTGAAGCTATACACAAGATAATACGAAGTGTTATAGCTTCCGCCGAAAGAATGTGATGACAGCCCCTAAGGTGTCAGATGTGAAATGACAGATGCTATGAACTGTCTGACTACCGAAGTCGATATCGGAGATGGCGTTGATGACAGTGAAGAAGTCATAGTAGTCGAACCGTATCGGTGATGACACAGATGATGATGACACTGTCGGCGTGCCAAATCCAGCACACCACCTCGAGTGAGGTGGGCAGACCAGAATGAATACACTCATACCAATCTCCAGTCCAGACCAGAAAGAACCACAATCATGCCTGCCAGGGCTGAAAACCCCAAAAAGCTGGACAAAGTCCACACGGTCCTGGCAGGCCTATCAGCTCCCTGTCTCTAGTGCCACTCCTCCACCGGGGGAATAGAATGTTGCTGTGCCCTAAGGGTCCGCACACCGCGGTGTCATGCAGCCGGATGCTTCGTCAGGGATATGACAAGGAGTACCCGAAGGCAGGTCCAGGTCACCCCGTCACCGTCAGACTTACAGACAAAGGAAGATGTAGGGAGGGTCACAGCGGGTGGAGGCAGAGGCTCTCACGTACGAGACAGGTGCCGGTCACGGGTCCCCGAAGGGTACATAAGGTCGTAGGAGTCAAGGTACGGCATGCAACATTCACATAACAGGTCTTGTGCATGCTTGCTAAACCTCTAGGCTAACTGTCATTCTATCGGTTGGTTGTTTTCTGCATATATTCTCAAAACCAAATCATAAAGTACCTGCAACAAAGTACCTGCAAAGCACAGTCAGATACAAACCCCAAAACAGGACAAAACAGAGGGTACTCACAGTCAGATCATGCTGCTGCTTTCTGAGTAGGCCTCCATGTCGAAAATCCAAAAGATCTGGCAGCCTGAATCACTGCCTTTTGCATATCCATGTAGCTGTCAAAGAGCATGTTGAAGTAGGGCACGGTGTTCTTGGTGGGAGGAACCGGCTTGGTGTAGGGGTCAGCCAAGTTCTTCTCCGAAGGTACCCTCCAGCATATGATCCAGCCCAGTCTGACAAAGTCTCTGAGCATATGGAATCTGACCAGAACATGCTTGATCTTCTGGGACAGTGGGATATTTTCAGCAATAGATCTGCATGCATCATTATCCAGGAGAAGAGGAACTGGAAGCTCCAATCTGGGGCAGGTTGCTGAAGCTGGAAGGTATTCTGTGCTTCTCATATTCTGATAGTCCACTGGCCTGCGGTCTGATTCTGAATAAATCTCGAGCTCATCTGTCACTGACTTGCCATCAGGCCTGACACCACCGACTCCTGTACCCGTAGGTGTAGTGTAATCCAGGAGTTTAGTCAGGAGAGTGCCCGGCTGTAACCCAGGGTAGCTGAATGCAATGTCAGTGGCGACCCTCTCGGCTTCAGTGATCTCAGAATCAAGTCCAGTAGTAGAGGGTGGCTGTCCCTGAATAGGGTGTTGTATATAGCCGAATATTTCTGTCAGCATAAACATGAGAGACACCACCCGCTGAGCTGCAGTAGATGCTGCAACATATTCTGAACCCGTAGAAGATGTTTCTGTGATAGTCTGTCTGACTGTACCATACTGTAGAATCATGCCACAGAAGAATATTACCATGCCAGAGTATGATCTAGCTGAGTTTTCCAGGTCTCTGGCAAGGTCAGCATCGGAGTACACAAACAGTGGGAGCACCCGTGCTGGCCTCTCAAGGTAATAGAAGGCCATTCTGTAGTGTGCCGTGCAGTCCAGATACTGTGCAATTCTGATAAGAGCCTTCATTGAGTCCTCCGAGGGACAGGCCACAAACTGTGATAGGTAGATAACTGCATAGTAGATATCTGGCCGTGAAGTCCTGTTGTGCCAGAGCAGAGACCCAAGGATAGACCGATAGGGCTTTACCAGAGTGAGGTCAGGGTCTGCTGGTTTCGATATCACCAGCTTAGAGTCCATAGGTGTACGGAAGGGTCTCTCCGGTATGTTGTTAGCTGTCATAAGGTCCTTAATCTGCCGAGACTGATTGAGGTACACCCCCTGTTCATCACTGTCATCTGAAGGATTGAGGATATAGGACCCAAGTGTTTGGCCTTAAAGGTCGCTCTGAAAGCTGTCCAGAAGGCCCTCTCAAGGGCCGTGGAACAGGCCATACCAAAGTCATCCACATATACCACACACATAGCCTTAACCGTAGGCGTGTAGATGAAATAGATACAGGCATCATGTGTAGACTGCCTGAATGACTGTCCCATGTATTTGAAACTGAGCATAAACTGTTTAACCATCCTCTGCCATGATGCGCCGGCAATCTTGAGGCCGTACAGCGCATATGAGAGTAATGCATAGCTGTAGCCCTTAAAGGTATAGCCAGAGGGAAACTGAATCCACACGGGGAACTCGAGCTTAGCATGCATAAAGGCTTGAGACACATCCAGATGTGACACCACCAGCTGGAATAGAGCTGCAAATATGAATAGCAGTCTGAAAGCTGATATCTCTGGGGTAGCTGAAGAGGTTTCCCACGGAAGGTAGCCTGTAGTTCTGCTGCCGTCACCAGCCATACGGGCTTTAAATATCTGATAGGGCTTGCCTGCCCCAATAGGGTCAGGTTTGAATGGCTACTATCCCGAGATCCTTGTGGGAGGACCTAGAACGCTCTAGATCCTCCCACAAGGATCACTTTTTCAATAATTTATTTAGGCGCCCCACGACCTTTCTACAAGTCAACACCAAGGAATACTTTCCACATGGGACCTATACTAAGTAGTATGGTGCGTGGTTTGACGAGAATCCATCATATATACTCCTAGCTAATGCATTTATAGCATGCCTCAACCAAATTTTGAACTGCTGCGCCTTTTAAAGCTTCAAAAGCGGGGTGTATCTTCCATATTTTTTTGCCAATCGTATATCGATCCTTTGCCACCATAGACATGATATATCTCAAGGTATGCATGTATATTAATCATGTTTGGGTCAAAATACGACTTGGATAATGTATATTGGACACATCACACGAACGCGGTTACATGGGTAAGATATACACATTCCTTAAGTATGGGGATAATTTCGCATTTTGGGCGTGAGTCTTGGTCCATTTTAGGCTTTAAGGCTAGATCTTTGCCTTGGTGAGCACTTCAGTACTTTAATATGACTTCAAAGTCTCCTTGGGATTTTTTGGGGATTTTTTGAACGGTTAGAACTACCGCTAGAGGTTCTAGAATACGATTTTCAGACCCTGATAATGATGGAAATATTGAATTTCGACGGTACTACATCATGGCATGCGCATATGCGGCGATTAATCCGGCTAGTATGATATTAAAGGGCTTACAAAATTAGTTTTGGTAATATTCTCGAGGGTTAACAACATACGCACCAACCCGAGCTCGTGTAGCAAGGCCTAGAGTTGTCGGTACCCTAGATCCTTGTGGTAGGATCTAGCATTTTGATTAAAATTCTGTGAAAGCACCCACCCAAACCACGCTAAGATTAAAGGTCAAACCATCGACATTTCAAGCAAAGAAATGTTATAGATAATTCAAAAGGTTCATAAATATTGCCCAAAAGCATATGCCGGGCCACTATATACGACATACAAGGTCGCCATGCCCATTTGCGCTAGATTCTTGTGGGAGGATCTGGATCAAGGATAGTAGCCATGAATGGCATAGACAGTACAAATAGTGTATTAAGGTACTGTGCACTAGCCGGAGGTGTTCCCAGCTTGAGCTTCTCCTGATTAACCATATCACCAACCTCCTGATCCATAGCTTTTAGCCAGTCTTCAGACTGTGGTGAGGATAGGGCCTGTTTGACACCGTGAGGTAGCTTAATCTCTGGTGCCGAGACCTCAAGCATATGGGTAATAGTGGCTACTATCCAAATTCATGGTCCTCCCACAAGGACCAACGCGCGATGACTATTATGAGTGCCACATGGATCTTTGAGGCGTATACGTGCTTTTGGCATCATATTTATGAGTCAATTGAATAATTTCCCCTACAGGATCGTCCACGCGTGTGCTAGAGGGGCGTTCTTAAAGGGTGCGCTTTTCATATGTTTTTTATCGAAATCGTCGAAAAAAAGATGGTCCTCCCACAAGGACCATAGTCTTTAACCGTCCTAGCGGTTGCATGGTGCGCGGTGTTGGCCGCGCATGGTCGCACACCTTGAGTTTATGACCAAATATGAAAACTTAGTTGGATAGTCCACACTCTAGTCGCCATCTGAGCTCTCGTTTACCGTGGCGGCTGATCACTCCCGAGTGAAACAAGGATTTTGTGATTTTTGCACTTCTAATTTTCACTTCGCGTCAAGCTAACGAGTGCACATCGCTCACATACTTGCCCATATGGCTTATGTTAAGCTTTCAAAAAATCATTTTATGGATACACTTCAAAAGTTTAAGCACCATACGCTCCTACTACACTGTGAATGCACTCTAGCGGGCATCGTGGATAATGGGTCATGTTTGCACCGATTATCCCATTCCGGCTAAAAAACCGACTAAAAAGGTGTACGGTTGTCAATAAGCATTAGAGATGGCCAACATATGCACTCCAACATGACGTATGACCCAAATATGACGGGGACATGTGTATAAGATCGATATGATCGCATGGACGCAGGTGTAGCCTGCACATACTATTCCCAAAAAATTATTGAAGATATCGTATCTTT
This sequence comes from Cymbomonas tetramitiformis, assembly GCA_001247695.2. Taxonomy (NCBI): domain Eukaryota; kingdom Viridiplantae; phylum Chlorophyta; class Pyramimonadophyceae; order Pyramimonadales; family Pyramimonadaceae; genus Cymbomonas; species Cymbomonas tetramitiformis. The sequence continues at coordinate 12,387 of LGRX02034760.1, forward strand.
TTGTGCCTTTTTGAATTTTCAGAAAAAAATGCAATCTGAAAAGTTGAGGGTGCTTGTCGCAAATGCGAACGCCATGGATATATTGGGTGGATCCAGGCCGGACCAAGCATCGAAGTAATTAATATATGTCCCATTGATACTAAAAATCATTGGGCGCGCCTTCTAGATCCGAACCAATGCCCAATTAAATTCTTGCAACATTGGTCCTTGTGGGAGGACCATAATCGATTATGGTCCTCCCACAAGGACCATGGGATAGTAGCCAATAGTAGAGGTAGGAGCATCAGAGAGAAACTGCTCCATGCTGCTGAAACTGCCAAACATGTACTCTGCTCTGAGGTCACTGCTGAGGGTGTCAGAGAAGGGCAGGTAAGCTGCTGAATGGGTGGATGGAAAGATAATTCGGTTGGCCGGGAGATCAATGTGCCAGCCAGCCGGCTCGTCGGGGCAGGGCTCCAGGATAACACCGTAGGGTCTCCTGTTGCCTCTGTGGGTGGAGATGAGAATTGCACTGTAGGTAGGTGCTCTGATTGTTTGACGAGCCTTCACAATAGTCCAGATAGGGTAGTGTTCATTAATGCCATTTAGCTTTCTGTAGCAGTCCAGATAGTGCAGTAGGTCCCGATAGTGTTGACCATCTGATGTCTGTGATACATATCTGACTGCCATAGTCCAGGTAACTGTGCCATCTGTCTGAATGAGCTGAACACATGCGTGTGACTCCTCTCCGTCAAAGAAAGAACCAATGCCATGAATCCTCGAGCCTGCTGTGTCAAAGCTGTCACTGAATGGCTGTGGTCTGTCATAGGATGCATCAAACTCCCGCTCTGCCTGATGTGGGTCTGGAAAGGATCCCAATATCTCTCCCATGTCCTGATGATTATGAATCCAGTGAGGCTTGCCAACATAGTGTATCATATTAGTCTCAGTATCCAAGATCTTATATGCCAGAGAGCTGACTGATACACCGACAAGACGGCCTGACCAGGCCGCCCGCTGGGACTTCCTAGACATGCCAGGCTGCCTGGAGTTCCTCTGCTGCTGAGACATAATGACATAGCAGTTCTGGCCGAAGGCCTTCAGTTTTGCATAGCCATAGTGATAGCCTCTGATCTGATGAAATGGTGTTGTAGAGATGTTCTTGTGAGTAGAGATATTCCATATGAAGCCAGCATGGGTGGCAGCCAGAGGCCAGTAGTCCTCGGGCATGCCAGCCGCCAGAAGTAATGCCTTAGCCATGTCGGATATCTTGCCAATGGCATTTTCTGCATGAGGGTTGTCTGTATGTACTGTAGGTGATGACTTCTGATGTAATATATGATGCTTCTGATAGAAAGCCACACACTGAGGGTCACCCATCTCTGGAGCACAGTCTGTACGGAGTGTAATGGATTGTGGTGCATACCCCATTGCATGTAAGCTGCCGTAGAAATGAACCAGGCATGTGTAGTATTCTGATTTCTGAACGAAGGTGTACACAAACATGAACCTGCTGACATAGTCAATGAACTGACATCGGTACAGGTGGCCGTTGAAGCCAGCTGGGGTAATAGGTCCTGTCATGTCAGCAGCCCACTTCTGGCCGGGCTGTATGGCCACTGATCTCAGCTGGCCATGGTGTCCACAGGGCTTCTGCTTCAGCTTACTTGTACAGCATACTGCACAGAACTGAGAGCAGGTCGGCATAGCTGCTATAGCTCGCCTAGATAGCAGAGGCCGACCGAGCTGGATGCCAGGCAGGTCGTAGAGCTTAAGCAGACTGGCCGTAGAGCCGTGACCCATGACTGCATGGAACTCCACAAAGGGACTGACCCGAACAGGTGTGTTTCTGTTCCTGAACCGGATACAGATCTCAAAGGGAGTGCCGTCAATGAATACTCTGTCAGGTCCGCCATCTGAGCCAGCCGGTGTCAGTGGGTGACTGGAAGCATATGTGTGCTTCCGAGAGAAACTGAATATCATCTTACTGCCTTTAGGATAGATGTGTAATACCTCCATAGTACATGTCTTGTGCCATATCTGGTGTTGTGGCATATACGGGACAATCCAGAAGTAGGTGGTATTATGCGGGTCAAGGAGAAAGTCATGGTTACCCTTAGTCAGCATTCTGTCAATCATACTGATACTGAAGGGAATGTTACCATAGAAGAACTGACCCGTCCACTGCTTGGTGTGACAATCATCTGATATGGACCAGTGCTCAAGAGCCGGATGATTGTTACCCTCGCCAACAGGCAGAGAGTCTCCATACATAGATACATCAAAAGCCGGAGTACCAAGTTTAGCTGTAGCTGTAGGAGAGCCGTGAGTAGTAGCCCATTTAGTATACTCGCTATTACTCCACTGCCAGTCGGATGAGTCTCCTGTGCGGGTCCTGACAGCTGCTGAGCCAAAGTGGTGAGTATGCGGGTGCTGTGGCTCATCCCAGAGGTAATCCACCTGATTGTCTGTGATACGGTATGTTCTGCCTGAGTCCAAGTGAGTATATGTCATGCTGATGAAGTCTGGAGAACTGAAGCCGTGTCTGAGCATAACTCGGGTAGATAGAAGGGTCCTGGCGCCCTCTTTGAAGTGGCAGCCAGGGATAGAGTACTCATCTATCTCCCCTGATAGTATCTCACGACCGTATAGGTGTAGTGTGCAGGTCCCGTCAGTTCGGGATGCAGGACCTGTCATCACCGTGGAGAAACCAATAGTGGAGGAGGTGTCCAAGGCCGAGATCCTGGACCTGGTGCCTGTGATATTCCCAGTGGCACCAGAGTCCACTACAATGCCATCGCCGTCCCGTGATAGTGCATAGGCCGAGACAACCGGGCTACAGGTAAACACTAGCCCGGGTGGTGGTGTGCCGTGTGCTGTCCAAGTGAAGCCGAGCCACCATGATATGTGCACCACGGCACCACCGACGGTGATCATGAGATCTGCCAGGTGTGAGGTGGTCTCGAGGACACTGCCTGTCTGATGCCAAGCCACTGAGCCAACACCACCGACACCTCTGTCCACTGTACTGTCGCCTGATATTGACTGGAAGTCCATGAGGTATAGAAACAGACACTGAATGATAACTGCCAGAATGGTTGCCAGGGTTAGAGCCGTGAGGTGTCGGGACCGCCTGCGGCGGCCCTCACTGTCTGCTGTTATAGTTGACCGGAATAGCTGTATTTGTGAAGCGGCATCGGGCGGCATACCCGAGCTGGTGAACTGGCCGTGGTCACTGTGAGGGTCTCCTGGGCCAGGTCCAGAGGAAGAGTGTCCAGCCCCAGAATCTGACCATTCCCAATCACAAGAACCACTGTTCCCATTGTTACCAGCCCAAGTGCCACCATTAGAGCCCCAATCATACAGTATCCCCGTCCCCGTCCCCTGGGCCCCTCCCCGTGGGCCCCCAGGTGACAGCAGTCTCAGTCTGTCCGAGGCATCCTCCTGTCCCTCAAGCATGCTCACATCTGCCATGGCACAGCCTAGGAAGCCGAGGACAACAAGTGTGGAGACAAGGGCATGTCTGTAGAAGGGTACACCCCCCCTACCTACACCCCTACGCAGGGTAGGTCCAGTGACAGGTGGTGGAGGGTCACAGTACTGCCCTCCCCCTGAGCCACGGGGCTCAGGGCTGTCGTGCTCGTCCGAGGCCCCGACTACGGACCCCACAGACACCCCGTGTCCGCTGGCAGGGAGGTCCATAGCCGTGGCATATACTCCAGCTCCTGCGGTGACAGAACACGGGCCAGAGCTGGGGGGGAAGGGCACTACCGGAGGCGGTGCTCGTGGTACCCTCGAAGTCGTTGCGGCCGTAGCCGGCAGGGTGTCGTACCAATGGGTGGGCTGGGTGTGATCCTCACACCACAGCCTGTCCCAGTGGTCCTGCTCGATCCCTGTCGGTGAGGCCGGGAGGAGTAACAACCTTTGAAACCCGCGAGGGAAGGGACCGCCGAAGCTCCACGGAAGGGCCGGGCTCCGGTCCAGCCACAGACTCCAGTTGTGAGCTCCAAGACCTCGGCCCCCAAGCCCCTCCTTCCTCCCGGGTCTCACTGAGATGTTGTTCGGTCATTGACTGAAACCGAAGGTCACCTGCCAACACCATGTCAGCGAACAACCCGGAGGCAGGCTCCAGGGGTGTCTCGTGTGCGAAGAGCGCTGACACGGGATGCATACAGGTGTCCCCATGCTCGGCATCGGCCGGAGTGTCACCCAATAACGGTGCGGTAGGATCCACCGTCTGTGCGGTCCCGTCTAACATCACACCTGCGTCGAGATGCGATTGAGTAGACGCAGGCTGTGGGTCACACGGTGAGCATGTGGTGCTCGGGTCCGCACGGTAGAACGGTGAGAGATCAAGCGGTGTCATGGCAACGGCAGAGTCCATGCGGGCATCGACCGGTGGGGTTGGCGTGGTGTCACGATCGACACCACCCACCCCGAAGCTGCCAAAATGAACTCTCCCTAGAGAAAGGGAAGAGTACGGCTCCTGAAGATCTTGCTCATCGTAGCCAGCCTCTTCCCCTGCATAGCAAAAGGCCTGAAACTTTGCGGCAGCCTTTCTCTGGAGTCGATCCCATTCCTCATGTTGCTCCTGAGTGTAGGATTCAAGCTCCCAAGCATCCCACTCAGAGTCAGTCCACTCCTGTGGTGCCCAAGCGGGTGCATGAGAGGCCTCATCCCCCTGGGTGAGGTAGGCGGCAAAGGACAGGGAGCCGTCGTCAGGGTACGTGCACACCGACTCCGATGAGTCACAAATGTCTGGTGTGCCGTGCTCCCAACAGACTGCCTGAAAGGCCTCCTCCGAATGCTCGTAAGCTGCCTGGTAGCGAGCTGCCAGAACATCGGTGAAGGCCCCTTCGGCCAGAGCCTCGGGGTCAAGCCGCATGGAGTGTGCCGCCAGGTGCTGCATGTGTGTGCAATCGATAAAGCCTATCGGACACCAGGTGGGAAGGATGTCATGGCCCGATCGCGTCATGGTGACCTGAAATCGCGACCTGACCTCATGAAGGCGTGACACAAGCGTTGCCACGCTCGTGTCGCCGGCGATTTCTGGCGAATTCTAAACGACCGCTCCCTAGATTCCATTCTTCCCGCGAAATCATCACTTCACAGCACTTAAATGCTTCCAAAAAACAGCCGCCCTGCATTCATTTTGTTTGTATTACATGGCGATACCACTGCGTCCCCCCAATCCTGAAGCTGAAGCTGCTCGTCCTCACAATCCTTTTACTATACGACAAACCAGAAATTATGCGGTTCCGCGCATTCGCCACTGGCGCTTAGAGTTCTACTCATTAGATGTAGACGACGGTTCTATTCATCTTCCACTCGCGTTCAGACTGCAGCTTCGGCGCTGGCTGCCACCAAATAGAGATTGCGGATTCTTTTGGGTCTTCTACAACCAACACGGTGTACCTAAGTGGACCATTCCAGCTTGGTACGACGTCCGCGTGGGGCGTTTCGTTACCCAATAGGTCAGCGACCAGTGTCTAGCCTCTACCGGTCCGTTGTCTTCTGCTTTCCTACTCCTAAGGCATGTCTTTCTTTTCACGCCTAACCCTTAGCGGGCGTTCACGCGCGATGTTCGGCTTTGCGTCGCATCTGGTTGCAGCGCATGCCAACACCGCGGAGGTTAGCACAGAACCAGCGGGTTCTAAACCTACATGCCCCAACCTACAGCCCGACGCAACCAACCTCCTTGCCGATACCATGTTCACTATTGGCACCGCTGGCTCTCTAGAATACCGGATCCCTTGGGGGTCGCTTTCTCGCCACGATCTTCACTGGTCCTGGGAAAGCATACCGCGATCATCTAAACCAAAACTGCTCCCAACAACGTACCTTCCAGTGTCTCGCGTACAGGATTTTGTCCGCGGCGAAGGAAACTACGGATCACCTTCCAGTGATCCTAATCCGAACCAGTTTCACATTATGCGCGTTAGAAACGACGCCAGCGCCAAGACAAAACCATATACGAAACCTCCCAAAACGGACCGCAGTTTAGCTAAACCTCGTCCAGCGCATGATGGTTGGCCCTACAAACATCATTACGCATGTCGTTGCGGGTTCCAGTCCGAATGGCGGAAACGCCAAGCTGCGAAAGCTGCATGCGCTCCCCCTCCAGAAGGCGTTGTTCCACGTCCCGCCACAAAGCTCAAACACAACAGATCTGCGCGGTTTTGTGGCTGCTCTGCCTCCTTTCGGATCGGCGTGCCAGTTGCCTCCTCTTTGGGTGCCGAGTATCCGGTTGTTCCAATAACCTACGTCAACATGGAACACGCGAACCACTGTATCAGCACCTGCCCTCCCAAATGTTCTGTTCACGATCTCAGGACCACAGACGGCACCCGTATTGGGTTCTTTCGGCCAGAGATTAGTCCTATTCTTCGTGATTTTCTTCGTTTCCAGTACAGGAACAACCAGAACGTCAAACCGAAGGACGTGCAGACAGCGTGGCGCACTGTTCGCATTGCTGAAGGAGCCATGGTCTTTGATCCAGAAACAGGCGAGCCGTCGGCCGAGGTGTGAGTATTCCCCAAGCCCCAGTGACCGTATCCCCCATGCCCCAGTGACCGTATGCCCCAAGCCCCAGTGATCGTATCCCCCATGCCCAGTGGTCATGTCCCCCCATACGGTACATATCCCCATGCCCCGACGAGCCGTATCCCCCCCATGCCCCGGGGTCCATGCCCCCATGCCCAGTGAACGCATGCCCCCTAGGTTGCTCTGTATGCACCTTGTGGCATGCATCTGCTGGGGCATGGGGCATACAGGGCATTCTTGGGGCATGCATCTGCTGGGGCATGGGGCATACAGGGCAACCTTGGGGCAGGCTTCTGCGCAAAATGCGTGCGTGTCCACTGTGCCCCCCCATTGCGTGTGTCTTCACAGTGCCCCTCAGACGCGTGTGTCTTCAATGGGCCCCCCTAGATGCGTGTCTGTCCACTGTGCCTCCCAGATGCGTGTGTGTCCAAGCTGCCCCCAGAATGCGTGTAACTCCAATGCGCCCCCCCGCCGGATGCGGGTGTGTCCACTGTGCCCCCCAGGATGCGTGTCTGTCAAAGTGCCCACCGGATGCGTGTGTGTCCACCATGCCCCCAGGATAGGGTGTCTACACAGTGCCCCCCCCAGAATGCTTGGGGCAGGCTTCTGCGCAAAATGCGTGCGTGTCCACTGTGCCCCCCCCAGATGCGTGTCTGTCAAAAGTGCCCACCAGATGCGTGTGTGTCCACCATGCCCCCCCAGATGCAGGTGTCTACACAGTATCCCCCCCAGATGAGTCTGTGTCCATTGTGCCCCCCCCAGATGCCCCAGATGCATACAGGGCATCCTCGGGGCATACATCTGCTGGGGCCTGGGGGGGCATAGAAGACAAACATGAGGCACGCATCTCCCCTGAGGCCTGGGGCATACATGGCAACCTTGGGGCATGCATCCCCTGGGGCTTGGGGCATACTGTACAGGGCATCCTTGGGGCATGCATCTGCTGGGGCATGGGGCATTCAGGGAATCCTTGGGGCATGCATCCCCTGGGGCATGGGGATGGGGCATACATGGCAACCATGGGGCATGCATCTGTTGGGGCATGGGGCATACATTGCAACCTTGTGGCATGCATCTGCTGGGAAATGGGGCATGCAGGGCATTCTTTGGGCATGCATCTGTGGGCATGGGGCATCTGGGCAACCTTGGGGCATGCATCTCGCTGGGGCATGGGGCATACAGGCATTCTTAGGCATGGCATGGGGCATGCATGCATCTGGCGGGGCATGGGGCATACAGGCATCCTTGGGGCATGCATACCCCGGGGCATGGGGCATTCAGGGCAACCTTGGGGCATGCATCCCCTGGGGCTTGGGGCATACATTGCAACCTTGGGGCATGCATGTGGTGGGGGATGGGGCATACAGGGCATCCTTGGGGCATGCATCAGCTGGGGCATGGGGCATACAGGGAATCCTTGGGGCATGCATACCCTGGGGCTTGGGGGATACAGGGCAACCTTGGGGCATGCATCCCCTGGGGCTTGGGGCATACAGGGCAACCTTGGGCCATGGGGCATGCTAGGGGCAGGCGGGCACGCACCTGCAGGAGCATGAGCAGCAGAAGCTGGTACATGGGCTGCCCCACCCTGCCGCTTCACTTGTGCTGAAGGGGCACACACAGTAGGTATCAGGCGAAAACCCCTTAGTTGAAGAACTTCTTAGTATCAGAAGAAAACCCCTTGTAGACAGATTGACTTAAAAGAAGACAGCGCAGAAAACCAGAAAACCAAAGATGCATACGGTGACTGTGGGAAAGGAAATACCGTTTCTGTCATCGCGTTTCCTTTTTTTTTGGACCGCAGCCGCGCCAGGCTGTTGAGGCGGACCAGCATCTGTGGAAGGAAAGATGCGTTCTTTAAAAGAATAAAAGAATAAAGAAAAAAAGAAGACGATGAGGGAAAGGCAAGTAGAAGCAATATTCTTACCTGCGGCTGGGTGAACCTGCGTGGGAAACAGGGAGTGCCCAGTCATCCGCTCGACGCGGCTAAACCCCTCCTGCTCCAATCTGCTGCCGCGGTGGACCTTGAAGTCACTCCTGGCGAAATGATACTCCAAGGCCACGCGCTCATGGATCGCGTGGGGGGGGTCGGCGTCTTGAACGGTGTACAGCCCGGTATCCGGGTGCCGCGACTTGATCCTGGAAGAAAAGAAACGTACGATGAGGTTGAAGCAAGAAGCTGACGAAAAGTAGGGCAGGCAGGTTAGCATGCGTACCATACAACATGCTTCGTGGTTTGATCACCACGTTTGGCGACGGTGGTGTACTCCACCATGCAGTCGCCGCATGCTGGGAACACGACGGTGTACCAGTTCGGTCCCTCATGTTGCCTGCGACAGCGATCGATTTCTTTTCGACTCTTCAAGACGTCGAACTTGCAATCGACGCAGAGGTCGACCAACCAGCAGCCGTCAGCATCTTGTTCATCTCTTCGCGTGCGGTTTAAGACTTTCTGAATATATTTTCCCTCAGCAGCATCTGGGTCAACGCACGCGCCTGGCATTTTTGCGAGAAAGAAGGAAGTAAGAGGTAAAGGTAAAGGTAAAGGGCGGGCGCTGCGAAGGTTAAATTTTGTTAAAGCTTGCAGTGGGGGATACCATGGGGCATGCCCGCCGCAGCGGCGGGCATGCCCCAATCGTACGAACTGTAGCGCAGAGAGTCGAGTTTCAGGGATTTAACAACAAAAGTCGAGGCATCATCGAATCTAGGGAGCGGTCGTTTGGATTTCGCCAGGAATCGCCGGCGACACGAGCGTGGCAACGCTTGTGTCACGCCTTGATGAGGTCAGGTCGCGATTTCAGGTCACCATGACGCGATCGGGCCATGACATCCTTCCCACCTGGTGTCCGATAGGCTTTATCGTGCAATCTGCCTAGCGGTGCCTCCCACCGCAGGACCAACAGTTGCCGTAGAACTGTTTGGAACCCGGGTGGAAGGTGACTCGGGACTTCTGCTTCTGCCCCTTGCCCTTCTTGCCCTTGCCTTTGCCTTTCCCCTTCCTGCGGATTCCCTGCGCGGCCAATTCCCCCCCTTCGGCAAGGGGGAGGCAGCAAAACGGAAATTCTTCCCCTTCCCCTTAAAGGGGTGAGAAGACCGTCCAGGATAGTAAACATCACGCGGGCGGGTAGGGCGTAGGTCAGGGGCTCCCCTGGGGTCCAGACCGCCACGTTCACCGTGGCGGTGCCCTGCATCATTGTAAAATGCGCTTGTTAGTTGCTTCGCTTTCCCTAGTGTGTTGTAGACCCGCTGAATCGCGAGTCCACAGCTCACCAGGGTCAGCTCTGCCTGTGTTTTGACCTTCTCAATCGCGTAGTCCTCGTGCACCTGTTTGTAGGTGACGGGACATGTGCGACGGAGGAACAAACGTACAGCATCTTCCCTCGAGATGTCGAGGCTGGAGTGTTGCCCCAAGTCCGTCGCAGCGTTACTGACAGCGTCAGTGAACGCTTTGATGAACTGTTTGGGGTTCACTCCTGCCGGGACCTCTACTGTCGGGGTAAAGATGAAGTCTGTCTTGTCGAAATCCTCGAGGTCAGGCATTACGTCCCTGACTAAGGCAGTTAAAATAACTTTGACGTCGTCAGGGAAGTAACGGTGTGCTTCCCGCACTGAAGCGAGCGCTGGACCGCCACAGAGATACTCCAACAACAGTTTGTTTGCGTTGGGCATCACTGTGGCGGTGACGTCGTCCAGCCGGAAAGCATGTGCGAATAGGGTGTTAAACCGCGTGAGGCGCGAGGTGAGCTCTTCAACGAGGGAGTCAAGTAGTGAGCGAGCATTAGACTCGTCACCACAAAACCTCCACTCGTCGATGGCATCCCCCTTGCCACACAGCTTAGATTTAATTCCCCTAACAAGCGCCTCGATCTTCTGGTGGTCATCCAGGAAAGCAGCCGACTCAGAATCAAATTTCTTTTCAGCCGCTGACTGTTGTGATGAAGCCGCTACCGGTGTGGGCACCAGTTGATCGAATTGCAATTGCCTCTTAGAGGCACCAGCCGGATGTGCTCTCAACCTCGCTGGCGCCATCAGTTGGTAAGGTGTAGAGGCCATGCCGAAATTAACAGTCGCGGTGCTCGAGCGTTAGTCAATAAAATCCAAGAATTCAAAATGTTCGGTGATCAAGGTTCTAAAAAATGCACAACAAAGTTCTCGCCAAGAGAAAACAAATTTACACTTGAACAATCTATAGAAAATAAGGGGAGGGGCTTCAAATGCGGGGTCAAAGGTTCAAATTTTACAGCCGCGAAAGAGAGTAGGGTAGAGGGTGGCGATCGTGTCGTGAGGCTTGATGTTGACGCGCGTGCTGCTTCGGAGACTGCGGCTAGCTAGACCGGTCCATCTTAGTCCTAGGCAATTGTGCTCACGTACGGAAAATCATCCTCTCTCTCACTCTACCCCTTTCGTGACTAGTGCGTCCTAGAACCTCATGCCCCGATCTTCAGCCCCGAGCCCCTATAAAAGCTTTAGCCAGCCATATATAATTGGCGGTTTTAAATAACCACCTTAGGCCGGTGGTGGGCGCAAACCTGTGAAAACAAACACACAGTGAAGCACTACAAGACAAGGTGCTACGCTCGCATATGTCAACCGTGAAAACTGTGAAGCTATACACAAGATAATACGAAGTGTTATAGCTTCCGCCGAAAGAATGTGATGACAGCCCCTAAGGTGTCAGATGTGAAATGACAGATGCTATGAACTCTCTGACTACCGAAGTCGATATCGGAGATGGCGCTGATGACAGTGAAGAAGTCATAGTAGTCGAACCGTATCGGTGATGACACAGATGATGATGACACTGTCGGCGTGCCAAATCCAGCACAAGCCGCTGAATAGGCTGTAACACTGACTTCTCCCAGTTAAGGAGGAAGCCCGCTGCGTCGAGGTCTGCTAAGACCGTAGCCTGCTGCAGAAGAAACACGGCTAGAGAACCAGCAATCGAAACACCGAACAATATGAAGTCATCGAGGTAGTGAATTAACTTCATTCCCTGCTGTCGCCATCTCTTGGCTAGTTCTCGACCGATACGAGTGAACACGTAGGGCGCACACGCTAACCCGAAAGGCGATACAGCGTAACAGTAGAACTTCCCCTGCCACTCAAAAGCTACGTACTGGTGGCTGTCGGGGTGCAATTCCACGTGGTGATACCCCGACGTGAAATCGAAGGACCACATATAGCCGTCCGGATCAAGCAAGTCGCGAACCATAGCAAGACCCTCATACTTAAACTTCTGAACGAAAAGGTACGAATTGACATAGCGCCCATTCCAAATCAGGCGCTTCTTAGGCGGAATTCCCGGTCCTAAGTCACGGTATGCCACACTCAGCGGAGAAACCACCGTAGGGCGCGTGGGTACCTCGTATGCCGCGCCTGTGTCAACTAGGCTGGTTACAGCCTGAGTGACGAACTCCGCTTCACGAAAAGCAAGAGGTGAATTCGCGAACGCTCTAGCTGGAGGAGGCTCGTCAACCCAGGGAAGAGACACACCAAAGGTAATCCATAGTAGAACTATAGCATTACAAAAAGTACTCCAGAACGAGAGTCTCTTTCGAAGGCGGCCTCGAGGGGAAGGGGCTTTGGGGGACCCCTCCTCGTACTCTCCGCGCGCATCCTCTCCTGCAGCCTCGATCTCTACACCTCAACCAGGAGGAGAGTCAAACATCACGCAGCAAACGTGCGTTCCGCTAAACAGCGGGATACTCGAACGAGCAAGGTACTCAAACGAGTACAACAACAACGAATACACCATCGAACGAATTTCAGGGCAATAGCACGCACGACCAACGATCTCTGAAAAAATTAATAATAATTGTCCATCATTCTGTCGCTACCTAGTTAGGTGGAGCCTGTGCTCCATATGGGCACTGACTGGACATATGTCCCGAACGACCACAAGAGTAGCACGTTGGAGGGCCTTTGCCCTTCCCCTTACCGCCCTTAAAGGGGGTTTCATGTCTCGGATACCACTGCTGACTATACGATCCCTTGCCATAGCTTCTAGGCTTCCAGTTGTTACGGCTTTTCTTCGATCCAGCAGCGCGCTGCTCTGCGGCTTTCTTAGCCTTTTTGTACCGCTTTTCATCCTCTTCAGTGAGAGTCACCATTTCCTCTGAAAATTCTTTCGCAACATTCCAACCATCTTTGAAGGCTATGAAGGCTACCTGGGCGCGTTGTTCGCAGAGCTTCATACCTTCCTCGAGTTGCGCCTTGGCCTTCTCGAGACTCTCCCTCACATCCTCCGCAATCGAATCCGGCACCGCCTGCGCCGCCTTCTCCACAGCGCGAGACGAATTGAAGAAGATCTCGTCGGCCTTGTTGGCGAACTCCCACGTGCGCTTAGCTGCGTTGCGGTCGCTGCCATTCTTGTCCTTGAAATCGCATTTCGCACCCGGCAGCTCGCGACGGGCGGGACCATGGGCTGAAAGGAGTTCATCCAACTTAGCGTGGACAGTAAGGTCGGCTGGTCCAGGGCCGTGGATATGAGCAGCATACTGAGCGCGGACTTGCCTACGCTCCTGCTCCGCCAGAAACAGGGAGAGCCTGTTGTTAAGAGATACCTCCTCGGGCGTGAAGTCGTCTGGCGAAGCGGAAGCTATCTTCTCGAGTAGGCTCTTGCCGGCTTCAGTCGCGCGAAGCTCCGCGATACGCTGGGTCAGGGCGTCGTCAGAGAGGGAGTCCATGCTGAAAAATATATAATGATAATGTAAGAAATAAAGAGAAGAAACTCTAATTTTCAATGCGATGTAACTCGAAAACGCGTATACCTGTAGGACAAAACTTACGGGCAACAAACCAGAGGTCAAAGAGTGGAGCCGCCAACTCCGTTGGCGAGCCCTAAATGCTCCGCTCCCACTAACGTAGATAACCGAAGTTATCTACCGTTGATGTGCCCCCTCCTACGTCGGCGGTGACCCCTCACCGTTAGATAACTTTCAATTTTCGACGTCAAACCACTGCACAGCCCACTGAACGAGGAGTTATGCGACACACATGCACTGCAGTACCCCCCTAGCTACCCTAGCTACCCTAGCTACCCAGTAATCACAGCTGTCAAGCAAGACTAGGATCTCGGAAGGGTATTTATGACACACTGCAATCGGTACCTAAACCTGCAGTGTGCACCAAGATTCATGAACAATGAACCAATTCAGGCACTGCATGCCATCCAAGACTCTGAAATGTGAGCAATACCAAAACAATCAATCCATCACCAAAAACAAAGCAGAACTCAAGCATGGGAGGTGGGTGGGAAAACACCCTTCTTTGAAACCAAATCAAACTGCGGAGCCGAACTCTCACAGAGTTCGAAACCTTATACCACGTAGTGGTACCTTCTTTCCCGTCTGTCACGAGGTAGTTGTCAGGCACTGCCTGTCTTGACAATGCGCACGTTGGCGAACTTGTTCGCCGACGTGTCATTGTCAAGACAGGCAGTGCCTGACAACTAACTTGTCTTGCGTTGATCCCCTACTAACCCAAAGATCGAAGGTGACTAAGGTGTCCACGAGCGCCGCTTGACAATGTTGAGCAGCGCTTGACAATGTTTGTGAGAGACGTTGCCCTTTATCGTCGTCCATTTAGTCAAATTAATTTTGAACTCTACCGTCGATCCCCAGCCTGTTTTCCGCTTCTCGACTGCACTCGATCTGCGGAAGGTATAAATCGTTTGCGCAAGATGTACCTACAATATAATCAAGTATTTCACGTTTCCCCATCCAAGGGGTCTGGGGGCAACCTTCTGATAAAATCTGCTGGGGCAAAAAGTTCTAAGGAGAAAGTCCTGACGTTGGTGCCTTCGGAATGCACAACTGCCACACGTCCCACGAGCAAGACTGACTCGCCTGCCCATGTCATATAACGCTGCATGTGATACTGGGTTGGGATAACCACTGTTGTCCTAGGGTCGAAAGTCTCTCCGACTGAGCCGCCGTCATATGCACACTCGAACACCGTGAAATTGCCTGACTGTGAATATCCTTCACCACGGATCTCCAATATAGGCTTCGACTCTGGAGTCGGGACAGAATCGGACGAAGCAAAACGTAGAGAAGACCCTAACGAGCGTTTCCAAGAGCCAGAAAAATACATATCAACAGCCCGGTCCATGTCGAAGTGTGCACACTCCAAGATCTGCATAGCCAGACTAGGCGAGATGTGCGCCAGTTCAGAAAATTGTTCCACATGCTGAGCTTCTCGCTCGTGCTCCCAGTTTATCTCGCGCGTTGTGACTTGCCGCGACAGCATAAACCACACGAGTGTCGACAGAAAAATAGCAGGGATAAACGCGTAAAATAGCGTGGGCATCAACGATACTATAGCCATCCCACAGAACCCTGAAAGCCACAGTATGATAGGGTTCCTATCCCAGTGCTTGAAACCGTCCTGTAACTCAGAACCGGATTCGTAACCAGATTCGTAAGCGTATCTTTTGCTACAGAGCGCCTCTAGAGAAAAAAAGTAGATGGGCTGATAGGGCGTTCGATTTCGAATCGAATGAGCAACTGCGAAGTACTAAACGGGTAAGTGAAGTTGCGAGATCAATGTGCGCATAAAGCAGGGCGTCGTAGGGGGAACTGATCGCTACAGTCACAAATTTTAAGGCATTTCACTCATATGCACTGCACAGACCGGGCCAGACGTTCCACAAAATATTTGACTGTGATAATATGCCCCTTTTTGGCATCCCTGTGCTGCCGCTACTTCAAAATGCATGATTTTCAGGCCAGGAAATAGCCCAAAAGCGATCACTCAGAGACCCTCTCAGACCGCCCGCGGCACGGTTGCATCTGGATCCGTCATTATTTCGTATGACCGTTTGTACAGTTTTCCCACCACTTAATTTTTACTCAGATTATTTCACTATACAGTCCTCCCACCACTGTATTTATACTCGATACTGAATTTCACTATACAGTAGAATACTGAATTTCACTATAGTAGCATACTGAATTTCACTATAGGAATTACAAGAATTTCAGAACTTGTATGCTACTGAATTTCACTATACAGTCTTCCCACCATTGAATTTATACCAAGATTATTTCACTTTTCCCCACCACCGATTTCATATGTAAGTTTCCATTTTAAGTTTTGAAGGTGATGGCCGATCGAACGTGATGACCGATTTTGAAAGAGCTGGCAGAGGATTTCGCGTCGCGCCATTGTTGTGTATAATTTCTGTTGCAGCCCACATCCACATCGGCGTCTTTGATGACAGTGTCACCAACTTTCATTTATATGTGAGCTTTGCGGCATTGCGGACTTCGCAATCTAAATATAGCATAGTGTGACAGGCTGACGACGTTTAGCGCCCGCAGAAGGATATGTATGTATGTATATGTATGTATGTATGTATAATTTTTGTTGCAGCCCATACAAGCGTTTTTTATGATGGTGTCACCAACTTTCATTCTGGGAGCTTTGCGGGCTTCGCAATGTAAATGGAATGCTAAAAGAATAGTGTGACTGACGCTGATCCCGCTTCCCACAGATTTTATAATTCCTGTTTTAGCTCATACAGGCGTCTTTGATGACAGTGTCACTAACATTCATTCTGGGAGCTTTGCGGGCTTCACAATAATAGCATAGTGTGACAGACGCCGTCTTGCGTCACGCCGAAGATTCCATATATAGGTGTACGATTCCTGTTGCAGCGAAGTTGTGAATTGCCTTTTGTTTTATTAATCCTGAAGGCATTAACCTGTATTTTAATATTTCATATATGATGTTACATAATATCACGTCATCGTATTTCATTACGTGAAATCACGCCATCATCGAAATTCGATGCGCGCGCATATTCGACCATCCATTATTCAATGATCCCCACCTGTGTTATAAAGGTTATCTAAGTTAGCTCCGCTCCGCTGAGCTACCCTAGCTGCCCCTAGCTACCCCTAGCTACTAAGACTACTGGAATGATAAGAGTTGAGAGTCCCAATAGGGAGTGTCCAGAGACACTGTCCCCCTTGCCTAAGGCCGAAGCCCTTCAGGCAGCAAGGTATTGCCTGTCCCGTGCCCGCCTAGAAGGGCACAGTCAGGGACCCCGATCTAACTCGGGAGCCTACACCTAACCCACACACTCACAAGTGACGGGTAGGGAGCCCACTAGTCTGGTGCCCGATTGTCAGTTATAATTAATAACTGACAATATAAAACACTGCAATGCAGGAATAGTACTATAACAAACAATGCACACACAAGTAAATATACAGGGAGAACCTTAACTACACCGAGTAAGTAAGAATGAGACATAACAACAATGCCAAAGAGCAACCTTGAAGGGAAGATATAATAATGGGAGGGAGGGATGGGACTTACGGGCAACAAACCAGAGGTCAAAGAGTGGAGCCGCCAACTCCGTTGGCGAGCCCTAAATGCTCCGCTCCCACTAACGTAGATAACCGAAGTTATCTACCGTTGATGTGCCCCCTCCTACGTCGGTGACCCCTCACCGTTAGATAACTTTCAGTTATCTAAGTTAGCTCCGCTCCGCTGAGCTACCCTAGCTACCCCTAGCTACCCCTAGCTACTAAGACTACTGGAATGATAAGAGTTGAGAGTCCCAATAGGGAGTGTCCAGAGACACTGTCCCCCTTGCCTAAGGCCGAAGCCCTTCAGGCAGCAAGGTATTGCCTGTCCCGTGCCCGCCTAGAAGGGCACAGTCAGGGACCCCGATCTAACTCGGGAGCCTACACCTAACCCACACACTCACAAGTGACGGGTAGGGAGCCCACTAGTCTGGAGCTACACAAGATCGGGTATGGATGCAACACCAAAATAATAATTATTGTTAATAAATAACAGGGGCCACAGGCTCATGCCTGTGGCCGGCCCACTTGGGGCTTCAGGAACAGGCTAATTGCCTAGGCATCTAGTAACTGAGAGTCTAGTCTCGGTGTCATCCAGAATGTATCTGTGAGCACTGGTTGCCGTATGCCATGCGCCGTGTTGCTGGAACAGGCGGAAGTCCACCTGCTTGGCTGCAGTAGTAGCACCGCCGGATCTCAAGGACTGGGTGCCCCACCGAGTCTGCACCTCTGCTGCAGACAGGCCAGTGGTCCGCTGGAGAAATTTATGGACCACTGCACGGCACTGTGGATACTCCATATGGCGGCCGTTGAGCGGGGTTGTGTCAGGGTGGAACCTGGCCAGTCTGCCATCCCAGCCTTGAAACAGGTTGACCATACCGGTGAAACCACCACGGCTAATCAGAGTCTCACACAAGTACACGGGGCAAGAAGGGCGGTGCTGCCCCCTAGCAATATACACCACATCTCCAAACCGGAACTGATCATTCTTCCTCTCAATCAACAGCATCTCCATATGAGTCTCATAGAACTTAACCAGAGGGACCCACACAAACTTCATGTCCTTATAGCGCAAGAACCCCGTCCACATAGTGGACACCATAGCCGCTGAGTTGAGAGCAATAAGAGAGGCAACAGTGGCATCCGGAACATACAGGAGGATACCCGACCGCAAGACATCGCCCTCCAAGGGTTCCTTCTGGTTTACCAGCCTAAGACCGATACGTCGCTTAGCCGCCTCTCTGATCCCCTTAGCCAAAGGGTGCTTCGTGGGGATCTCTGACACGGGAACCAGTGCAAGCTCGTGCAAGGTGAACAGGGCGCCCGAAGCCGACTTAACTGAGGCATATGACTTCGCATCCGAGGCCACCAACTGGAGAAACAGACACACCGTGATTGGCTCGGCAGGAACTGGCACCCGAGGTGGAGTGCGGGCGGCACAAAAAGCTCGGTACCGCCGTATGACGCTGAGATAGCTGCCGTCCCAAGTGCCAGGAGCTCTAGTAGAGACCATACCTGCCTTCATCGAGCGGAGGAGAGATTGCTCGAGGGGGTCTCGGGGACTCACTTTTAGTTGGTCCCAAAGAGCCGTGGCCAGAGCTCCACCTGCACATTACAAAGTCCCAAGGGACCCGTCAATCCTGAGGGCCAACACCCTGAAGGACGGGGGGCCCACAGCTGCCTCATTGGCTCTCCCCGCCCCCGGGCAGAAAAGGGGCTCGATCGAGTCCGTAGGAAGCTCTCTCCAATCTACCACGAAGGGGGCGAAGTGAACACCATCAGGGCACAACAAGGGCCACCAGTGGCGGCCCGTCCATCGGGGGCAAATAACTGTAGCCCGAGCACCGTGACGGATTAAGCATCGCAGGAGCTGGCCCACTAGGCCGAAGGGAGGATTGCACCAATTATTCTCCAGAAACCAATCATTCAAAAGGAAGCAGTCAACATTCTCTGTGCCAGGACACCACCACCTACTGTTGAATCTCGGAAGCAAGTGATTCCTGTCAGTGGCAAAACGGTCCACGGTATGCGGGCCCCACAAGTCATCGAGCACTCTGAACCAGTAGACTGAGAGCATCCAATCGTCACTGTCGTAAATCCCCGCTAGAAAGTCTGCGTACTCATTGAGTGTTCGAGGAATCCAAGAAACCTCTAGGCACACCTTGTTACGAACCGACCACCAGAAAATCTCAACTGCCAGCTTATGCAGTGGGGCTTTACTACTGCAGCCCTTAGTGAGAATCCTCCACGCTGCCTGAGAATCGGTATGAAGGTGCACCGTCGTGCCGTACACAAATCGAGCCAAAGACTGAAGAGTACGGAGCACACCAATAAGTTCCCGCAGAGTGGACGATTCAAACCTCTCAGCTAGAGACAAGTGACCTCTAGCATCGAGCCGCTCCCGGGCCCCGAGTGGGGCTAACCAACCGCCCCATCCTGTGGCACCTGCATCGGTCCAAATAAAGTTGCAAAAAACTTGGGCCACCACGGCCCATATGCCGGAAGTGAAT
This sequence comes from Cymbomonas tetramitiformis, assembly GCA_001247695.2. Lineage (NCBI taxonomy): Eukaryota > Viridiplantae > Chlorophyta > Pyramimonadophyceae > Pyramimonadales > Pyramimonadaceae > Cymbomonas > Cymbomonas tetramitiformis. Next base: position 31,735 of record LGRX02034760.1, read on the forward strand.
CCCTCTGCTCCTGTGCTAGCCCACAGCTCAAGCTCCGAAACAACCTCATCAGGAAGAGAAATATAAGCATCCCAGCGCGCCGCTGCCTCGATAACAAAATACATCTCACGGGTGAACATAAAGGCTGCTTTACCCAAGGCCAGCCGCAGGGACATCACCTTGCCTACTATGGAGGCAAGAGCACGGATTTTGACACGGCGAGTACGAAGAGCCGCTGCGATACGAGACTGCAACGAGTTCCATTTCTGTTGAGGCGTGTAGAATAAGCCTCGCACTGAGTCGATCCCCATTCCGAGGAAAGCTAGACGTTGCATTGGCTGCAAAACCGACTTCTCAAGGTTGACTAGAAATCCTGCTGAAAACAAGTCGGCAAGAACAGTGGCTTGCTGTGAAAGAAAGACTGCAAGAGAGCCAGCTATGGCAACACCAAAAAATATATAGTCGTCCAAATAGTGAATCAGCTTCATTCCCTGCTGTCTCCATCGCTTCGCCAACTCTCTACCGATTCGAGTGAATATGTACGGGGCACAGGCTAAACCAAACGGCAACACTGCGTAACAATAAAACTTGCCTTGCCATTCGAAAGCGACGTACTGCTGACTGTCGGTGTGTAATTCAACGTGGTGGTAGCCGGAAGTGAAATCGAACGACCACATAAAGCCGTCCGGCTCAAGCAAGTCTCTAACCATCGCGAGCCCCTCATACTTAAACTTCTTCACAAACAAATACGAGTTAACGTAGCGGCCATTCCAGATTAACCGCTTCTTAGGAGGGACGCCAGGGCCAAGATCACGATAGGCCACACTAAGGGGCGAAACGACAATAGGGCGATCAGGGACTTCGTATGCAGCGCCGGTGCTGACCAAGCTAGCTACTGCCTCAGTCACGAACTCGAATTCCCGCTCGGCCAGTGGAGAGTTAGGAAAGGACCTGGCAGGAGGAGGGCCATCAATCCACGGGAGGGATACACCGAAAGTGATCCATAGAAGCACAACTGCATTACAGAACGTGCTCCAAAAAGACAATCTCGAACGAAGACGTCCTCGAGGGGAAGGGCTAGGAGGAGCCCCTTCCTCGTACTCTCCCCGCTCATCATCACCTGCAGCTACGATTTCTACCGCTCCCACAACGAGGGGGGGGTGTCAACGCCGGATCGAGACATCCAGCAACGCTAAACAGCGACAAACGCTCGAACGAGCGGACGAATACACACTAAACAGTGTCAGGGCAAATCGCGCACGACCAAAACGGTCTCTGAAAAAATTAATACATAATCATTCGTCATTGTCTAAGCTGGGGGAGCTTGGGCCCCATATGGGCACTGGTTGGACATATGTCCAGAGCGTCCGCAAGAATAACAAACTGGAGGGCCTTTGCCCTTGCCCTTACCGCCCTTAAAGGGGGGGTCCTGCCTAGGGTACCATTGCTGAGTAAAATTGCCTTTCCCATACGTCCTAGGTTTCCAGTTGTTACGAGCTTTTTTAGATTCAGCAGCGCGTTGCTCAGCAGCCTTTTTTGCTTTTTTGTAACGCTTCTCATCTTCCTCAGACAAAGTCGCCATTTCTTCAGAAAATTCCTTCGCGACATTCCACCCATCTTTGAAGGCTATGAAGGCCACCTGAGCACGCTGTTCACACAGTTTCATACCTTCCGTGAGCTGGGCTTTTGCCTTCTCGAGGCTCTCCTTCACTTCCTCCGCGATCGAATCCGGCACTGCCTGCGCCGCCTTCTCCACGCTGCGCGATGAGTTGAAGAAGATCTCGTCGGCCTTGTTGGCAAACTCCCATGTGCGTTTGGCTGCGTTGCTGTCGCTGCCATTCTTGTCCTTGAAATCACATTTCGCACCCGGCAGCTCGCGACGGGCGGGACCATGGGCGGAAAGGAGCTCGTCCAACTTAGCGTGGACAGTAAGGTCGGCTGGTCCAGGGCCGTGGATATGAGCAGCATACTGAGCACGGACTTGCCTACGCTCCTGCTCCGCCAGAAACAGGGAGAGCCTGTTGTTGAGAGATACCTCCTCGGGCGTGAAGTCGTCTGGCGAAGCGGAAGCTATCTTCTCGAGCAGGCTCTTGCCGGCCTCAGTCGCGCGAAGCTCCGCGATACGCTGGGTCAGGGCGTCGTCAGAGAGGGAGTCCATGCTGAAAAATATATAATGATAATGTGAGAAATAAAGAGAAGAAACTCTAATAATGCTCAATGTGAATGTAACTCGAAACGCGTATACCTGTAGGACAAAACTTACGGGCAACAAACCAGAGGTCAAAGAGTGGTTCGATGCGCGCGCATATTCGACCATCCATTATTCAATGATCCCCACCTGTGTTATAAAGGTTTTGCTAATTTTCGGTGTTCATCATCAAAAGCCCGCGCGGGCGAGTGGATTAAGCGGGGGTAGCGGTGGGCAGGTAGGTAGCTGGATCGAAGCCGCAAGTGGAGCGCAATGGAGCAATGGTGGCGAAGCGGTACAGGCGCCTCGGTGGCGTCCCCGGAGAGCCGGGGGGGTCGCCGGGGCGCAGGCGAGGCAGGGGAGCTGATCTGGGACACGTCATTAGCATTTATGCTCCCAGGATATTTTTCATATAAATATTTTAAAATATTTCTGAATATTTCTGAATATTTTTATATTTTTATATTTTACTTTTTCATGTATAAATTTAAATAAGCGGCGTCTTGACAAGAACCCTTGTCCGCAGACGTGTCATCCGATGTGGACCAACCACAGTACTCCATTTTTAGCAACGCAAGACAAATAACCGTAGTTATGTGACACAGCACCTCTCGCTCCGCTCGCTGTACTGTGACACATAACATTCAGTTATTCTCAATAACCCCCATGCCAGGCTCCCAAAGCCACACCGAGCGCTTGTGCTGACCATGACCTCCACCCTTGGAACTTGCTCCAAACATTCCCAACGCAACTACTACCCCAACCGTACATATATAGCTGACCCGTTTCCCACAAAACTAACCCAACGTTAAAATTTCAATACGCGTCATCAGCAGCACCACCATTTCCTCTCCCGGGCCCTCATTCCAGCAACGGCTTCGAGCACTTCAACTGTTATGGCGTTCGCCGTTGCCCTTGTGGGTCGCTCATACGTGAGTAACGTTTAACAGCTTGGTCCCTTTCTTTCCCCTACCCTCATCAATTTCCGTGCGGGTTCCCGCCCCGACGCGTGAAACTTTGCTCCTTCGTTCCTTCGTTGCAGGCGGGAGATCTGGAAAGGATGCTCGACATCCTATCCCAGTTATAAGTAGATTATTGCAGTCTTGCTGGATTCTTCCTTCGTGTACTTTGGAGAAGTATTCGATTGTAACGCTGGTGAGAGACTGGCCCTAGAAGTTGACTGCTCCGCTCCCCATCTTATCCTCACAAAGCTGTCACCGTTCCACTCGACTAATTTCCCTTTAAAAGTGAAATTTCTCTCCCTTAGCCTTGGTTGCATAAGCCCTCGTGTGATCACCTCGGAAAGCGGAAGCCATGCCCCTAGGACGTTTGAAGGAACCGTATAGGGGAAGTACTAAGGGTGTCTCGAGTAGGACGAGATCGGACTGCTGGCGTCACAACCTCCGTATATTTTGGTCAGAGCCAGATATTTTCTTTTTATCGCCCTCCGAGATCGTATTTTTGGTCAAGAATGTATATAGCGCCCTTCTTCATTTCGTGCTGATGTCAGGACCTTGCGGGTGTACAGTGGGCATGCCAAGGCACTGTAAGACTCTCAATTCGAGGTCGCCCTAGCTCAGTGACAAAGACCGTCCTCAAGCCCACTCACATAATCACTCAATCGGTGAGTAAGCCACGGAATTATGGTGCCTTGCGCAAACGTGATTCTTGCCAACCAGGGACTGCGGAGTTTTCAACTGTTTGAACATCTTTTGGCTTGCCTAGGCTTGAGCACCGACAGAAGACGTTTGTCCGTAAATTCTATCCATCATTTCGGAGGCCGCTTCGGAACAAAACCTAAGCGTATGTGGCACGTAGCTTCCAGATTTCGCCTAGCTCCTATTCACGACTTTACTTGTTTTTGCCCTGCTTGGACTATCAGAACGTTGCAGGAATAGCAGGAGTATGCCTATTTTTCTTTTGCTTGAACCCCGTACGATAAAAGACGGTGTACCGGCAGATGTGTCTTACGATTGTGCTTTTTCTGTGTTGGAGCATGCTCGCACCTTTGCGCTATGCCGTGTTTATGAGTCAATGAGTGAAATTATAGGCAGCAAGACGACACTTCGACATTGATTCTTACAGTCTTTTGCATCTCGCGGTGGGGCACCTTGTTTTCTGTCCTCCTTGCACGTTTTCCCGCTTGAGCAGATGTACCTGTTCACTTTGCACAGGTTTTCAGACATGCCTGTCGGCAGCTCCTCAAACCAGTCTCAGGCATCCATTCCTGGCGAGTTCCCACAACTGTTGGACAACTGGTGGTGGCAGTTATGTGACCTGTTGCCGCCGTTGCGACTGCTCAACTGCCCACTCACCAACACCCCATTGGAGGAGCCCGTTATTGCGGATGACAATCGGACTTACAATGCGCAAGCGCTGCAATTCTTTTTTACGAGTCAGCGGGACAGTGGGCTCTCAATTGTGTCCCCTCAACTCCATGAAGCCATGAGTGACCAGTATCAGCAGGATGCGGTCACCCACACTTTGCTCAAAATCATCATCACGCGATTGCAAGACAGTGAATTTCTGGTTAGCGCCCTCCGAGATATACCTGATGATCCGGGAGCAGAGCACCAAAGAGCCTTGGGGCAGTTAATACTGGCAGCAAAGGAGGCTTGTCATGCGGCAGTGGAGCGCTCCCAGCAAGAGAACATGGCCGGATCGCACTGGCTTTTGGAAAAATTCCAAGAAGAACTACGTGAGCATACCCTAGCTTGGGAGGCCACCACCTCCACCGTCCAGTTCGTACAGCCCCGAGAGGATCTCACGCAATTGCGCCTTGCATTCTCCAAATTGGACGAGCTACGAGAACTACTGCAGGAGACGCTGAAGGGATGGGATCCCCCATCCATCACCGTTGTGGGCACTCGCGGCGCAGGGAAGAGCACAGTGCTGGAGCGCCTCTCAAACATCCCGTTGTTCCCACGCAATCCAAGCATCTGCACCCGGTTACCGATCCATGTTCGTCTGCGGCAAAGTGTACACGGGAACGCACAGGTGAGGCTTTTTGTTAAGGATACGCAGAGTGGTGAAGAAGGACCGTCAAGCTTCATACCCTTTGAGAGTGGACACCGATATGTGGATGAGGTCCAAGAGAGGATTCTCATAGAGCATGAGAGCACTACAGGTTTCAGTACCACAAAGCAGATTATTCTCGAGGTCCACCATCCTACCGTGCCCTCTATCGACCTCATAGACATTCCTGGGCTGGAGCCGGGAGATGGGAGAGGGCCGACACACCAAATTCTCGAGTCTCAGGTGAACCGGAACCGAGAACAAGGGAGCAGTGCCGTGTATCTTCTAGTTGTGAGCGGTGCATCCAGGCAGGTGAATGATGTTGCGTCGGCATTCATCAAAGAGCACGGCCTTCTAGATGAAACCCTTGGCGTCTTCACACACTGTGATGATGTTGTTTCGAGGAGGTACCATGCCTTGCGGGAGATGGTGGAAGACCCGCAGGCAAATACAGCTAGTTTACCTGTGCGGCATGGATGGGTCGCAACCATGAGCTGTGACGAGCATGAGAGTCTCCCAGGACCTGAACGACTCCATCGACAAGCACAGGTTGAGCTAGAGTTCTTTGAAGAGCACCACGAGCTGAAAGCAATGAAGTTGGCTGGGAATGCCACATGCTCCGCACTTGTCCGCCGTCTTCAGAGAGTGTATTTCGAGCATTTGTCAAACACTTGGACCCCTAGAACACTATTAAGGATCGACGAGAGGTTCGTGGAAATACAGTTTCAAGAGAGGAGCCAGTACGGCAGACCGCTTGGCCTTCTTTCGGCCGATGAGAGGAGCTCGGCGATTCGGAATGAAGTCAGGACGAGGTTGAGTGACTGCACGTCCATGATAACGGAGAGATTCCTCAACGAGCGTCTTCGATCTCTTCACAAGCAGTTCCTTGAAAAATTGCGGGCCATAAGCAGGAAGAGCCTGATGCTGCATGATATTGCGGAGCACCACAGAAGTGTGCGGGAAGAAGGGCTTCAGCTTTTCACACACATCTTGCGGGAGGTGGAAGCATATTGGAAAGAAGGGATAAGAAGCATTATGTTTGCGAAGTTGGAGTGCCGCATCACAAATGGTGAGTACCGGTTCCTAATGGTTCGGGGAGAATCTACAGATGCTAGTGAGCACCAGTGGCCAGGCGCCGATGCAGGACATGTACGCTCTGAAGAAGGTGATAATGCCGAGGATGAGTTGCAGAGGCTCTTCACGTGCTCCTCCATCCGAGAGGCTCACACGTGGCTTTATGAGGACGGGGAGCGTGTCCAACTGAATCAATATCCAGTCCTTCTCAATAACTTGGTGCAAGAATTCGAAAAGCGCCTTGATAATTCAATTCAGAACTTGGAGCTCGAGCTTACTCGGCTCCATGAGGTTGCATTCGATGTCCACGGTCACCTCATGACGTACACCTCAGATGAAGATGCTTGGAAATTTGAGTTGAACGTGGAACAGCTCGCAGGGAAACTGATGGCATTGATGATGATTCATGGGCCGTCCAGTCAGCTACTTGAGGGTCTCGAGGATTCCTTTCAAATCGCCTCGGAGGTGGAGACATGCGAAACGGGAAGGCAACACTTTAATCAAGAGGTGGAATTGCTGCAAAAGGCTGCGAGGGGAGTACGTGCTATTTTCAACTTAACAGAAGATCAAGCTGAGGACCTGAAGCGCCAGGTGGAGCAGGAGCGGCATCGTCAACAGTCGCAAGGTACGTTGTCGGAGCAAGTCATGAAGTGCACAACAGATGAACATTCTAAAAAAGGTGAGCATAGGTGTGGCGTGTGGTCGAAATGATTGCTCTTGGATACGTATTCCGTGTCCTCCATTGCACAATGTTTTGCTCAGGTGAAAGATGTTACATTTGAGCTCACAGTGTGTTGACTCACCAGCATCCTTCATACGCTGTTAGTTTTGGCGACACTTTCACATCCAGTGTTCCCTTGTAGTAAATTTGTCGATGATATTATTCGCATTCGTGAATGATATGTGTTGCAGGCAAATTGAAATCCTGCGTGTGAGGTGTGTGTGTGAATGTATGAAGACTGGTGAGCTAGGTGGGTTGGTCTATCTGTCTTTGTTGCAAGGAGAGGCAGATGGTGGTGATGTCTGCGATCCATGTCTTCCTTTGATTTCTACGGGGCGCACGTCAGTGCCCGCATGTGTTTCGTGTTTCCCCCCATCGGTTGTCCATGTGTGTTGGGTCTGCATTCATGGCGTGATCATGTGCCAGCAGGTCCCATTCATCGACTGTGAGCCACTTGGGGCTTGCGAGCGGAGTCTGCTCACCGTGTTTTCCAGGGACCATCACTTGTTGGGACGATGATTGGACACATTGTATCATCCATCCAGCCTGCTTTGCATCTAGGCAGGGGGGTATGTCTATCTTCGTTCAAGGTATCTTGTCACAACAATTTGCAGCAATCATCTGGCCGTCGCACTCACTCCAAATGAGGAGGGACAGTTCAACACCCCCTTTCACCAGTCACTCCCTGGTGGGATTCTCCCCGCCCTTACCTGAGCGATGTTCTCGGTCAGAAATCTGCGTGCGTTCCTGAATTCCTTGTAGCGTTCACTGCAGTCCACGGCAGAGTGAGGTGCTGCGTCACGAGGGCGTACTCCAAGTGTCTGTGTGCGTGGTGGCTCTCCCCGATCTTCCAACACGTACCCCTTCTCTTCCCACCAATGTCTCCCTCGGTGTTCCCCCCTTACCCGAGTGATGCTCTTGATTGACCTTTCCTGGTGTGGCCCGTAACAAGCGAGGCACAAATCATCCCCTGGGTCGGGTATGATTCTATCTGCCTTTTGTAGGGCTTCAGGGTCTAAGTGTAGGTTAAAGGTTTGAAAGTCATCCCTCATTGCTGGGATGATGGTGAGAAGACATGGGCCAGCCCTGCTCCTGAGTGCCCCAACTCTTCGTTCTCGATCTTACCCCCGTGCACCGACTCGAAGATTGGATACGGCCCGTCAGTCGGCATGCACATCGCCTCGGATCATGGCATGCCCCTCATACCTGTAGCCAAAGCCACTGCGTGTTCTCAGACCCAGAGCCCATCCCCATGGTATCTGGTGTTCAGGTGCGCAGCCTGGCTCATTTGGGTCCTCAAATCATACCAAGGTCTCGGGCCCAAAGATGTTTGAGTTGGATGATTGATGCTGTTCATCCTCCATTGTTCATTCATAAATCACCTCTCTCGACCATTGTGATCCACTCATTCACATTCATATTTCGGTTGTCAAGCCAACAAGAGGAATGTCGGCATGGTCAGGTTTGTGCACCTTTCATTCTTCATCCGCATGGGCTAATGAGATCCAATCATTCAGTAGGAAGCCATAAGGGAATATGCTGGCAGATGACGCTTACTCCGAAGCCGTGGTCTAGCATGCAGCAGCTGATTAATGGGTTAGAGCAACGGTGCAAGTCTGTGTGCGCAGCAATCATCCAAGGGTCGGAATCAATATTTGATTTTGCAATGTAATTGTCCAATTAATCGTTTATTGGTATCGAATCGATTTGGAATTTGAGCCGTACAATTACGATTAATCGTGATAACTGCTTTTAAACTCACAAAAATTGCCAGTGTTAAGGGCGAAACAATTAGACAATCAAATCGATTTCAACAAAAGTAACAATTATGATTGTTGATAATCGATTACAAAATTTAAACGATTCCGGCCCTTGTAATCATCACATTTCTAGCATCCATCCTGATCGCACCCCCTGTATCAGCAAAACGATCACAGGGGTCGGTATCCAGGTTTCCACGATATGTAGTTTCGGTCCTTGGTTGTTCCGCTTTAAACAAGGAAATTCTTAGCGACAGTTAAGCGACACAAGTCCCCCCTCGGATATCTTGCGTGCGTGGTGACCCTCCCTCTTGTCTTCGTACTCATCCCTTCCTCTCCCACCGATCGCTCCCCCGGCTTTCTCCCCCTTGCCTGAGTGATGCACTTGAGTTTTAACATTCCATGCAGCCCTTGTGAGCGAGGCACATAAAAACTCCCCGATCGGATTTGATTCCATTTTTCCATGATGAGAGTAGCTGAACAGTTCGTGAATTGCTACTTACATTCAGTGGGATGATGATGGGTTGACTTTCCTCAGCTGATCTGGTGCAATTCAGTGTGAGGAGAGGCAGAGGGTGATGTGATTTGCTGTCTAGCGTAGCTCCGTGATTGTCATAGGGAGCACGTTAGTGCCTGCTCGTTAATTTTTCCACGTTTCACGTCGCTGAGGGTCGTTGAGCAAGTTTTGCATGGGCGCCCACAGAGCGTCGGGGGATGTGATGCTTACATGCTCTATAATCGAGTCCTCTCTTTTTTCAAATTGTCTTTGGTCACAAGCAAACACAATGAAACTTGCATGATGAGGGACCTGCAGTCCTGCTGGGTAATGCAGGCTCTTTTTCGGACCCGACAATTCAATGGCGGGACCATTAGCTGCCTTAGATTTTCAGAATGTGTTCTCTTTGAATGATCGCTTCACGGGGGTGGTGGATCCGTGCTCACTTCATATTTTACTTCCTCAGAAGCGTTAGGTAGTAGCATTACATCATTCTTCTCCGTGCATGTGCATGAATTGCACTGGTTGGGAACAGATCAAAATGCAGAATCGGCAAAGTATGTGACAAACAGTAATACCTTGCCATTGTAGCTTCTGACGATGAGTTGGGTATCCCTCCTTGAAGCAGATGAAGCGTACAGTGATCTTGAAGACCGTATTCGATCATCTCAAGCATCGCGGGCTTTGCAAAACGCTTTCACGCACTTGCGCCAGTTGAAGAGCGAAGTGCGCGAGCTCTCCTTTAGCGGCATGGCCTGCGAACATGTTGTCGTGGTCGAACTCGCAAAGCTCCTCTCATTCAACACAAGCCTGACGCTTTTAAGCCTGACGGATTCAAGAGGTATGTTCAGTATTCTAGCTCCACTAGAATTTGATTTTCCCAACATATGATGTGGGGTGAATAGCATGAACATATCTTAAAAATATTGCAGATCCGAGTGAAGAAAAAAAATAGTAATGATGCAAACCTGCGAATCGACACCAGGACATCAATTGGTGCATCAAGCGTGAAATTATATCATTGCGATGTGACAGGGTGGGTAGTGTGGGTGGCGTGGCCCTCTGTATGTGAGTCGTAGTGTGCCTACCACTAATTGCTCGTGGTAATGTCACATGATCCACGTAGAAATCACTTGTGTAATCTGAAACGGTGGCTCGCTTAGGCGCTTGTTTTAACGCATCTTGCTTGCTTGGCCGTTGCACTCACTCCAAATGCGGAGGGAGAGTTCACACGGGGTCCTTGAACACCCTTTACTTTGAGCGTAAGAATCCACACACCTTCAACCTTCCCATTTCACACTTGGAGTCTCTTGGCATGTGTGCTTGGAGCATGCGCCATCGGCTTGGTGATGCATATTGCATCTTGCATTGCAATTAGGTGCAATATAGTGATTTTAAAAATTAGCGGGGTGTGGTGTTCAACGGGTCCTTGAACACACTCAGTCTTGAGTGTAAGAATCTGTGCACCTTCAACTTTTCCATTTTACACTTAGGGTCTCTCGCCATGTGTGCATGGACCACTTGCCATCAGCTTCGTGATGTAAATTGCATCTTGCAATGCAGAGAGGTGCATAGACAGTGATTTGTCTAATTAGGGTTAAATTAGGGGAGTGTGGTGTTCAACACATCGTTGAACACACTGGATCTAGACTGTAAGTACATCTCTGCAATTTATTGCTTGCATTTCTTGATCATTATCATCATTCATCGAGAGCTAGACTCATTCCAAGTGCTTGTGATGCAGGGAATGCCATTGGACCTGAAGGAGCCAAGGCGCTGGCCGACGCACTCACTCCGAATGCAGAGGGAGTGTTCAACACGTCCTTGAACACATTGAACCTTGGGTGTAAGAATCTATAGTCCTTCAACCTTCCCATTTACACTTCTGGTCACTTGGCATGTGTGCATGGACCACTTGCCATCAGCTTTGTGATGTAAATTGCATCCTGCAATGCAGACAGGTGCATAGACAGTAATTTTTCTAATTAGGGTTAAACTAGGGGAGTGTGGTGTTCAACACGTCCTTGAACACACTGGATCTGGGGGGTAAGCGTTTGCACACCTTCTGCATTCCCATTCACGATGCAAATCCCTAGGCGTTTGTGCGAGGACCGTAAGCCATCGGCTCAGTGTTTTAAATTGCATATTGCGGTATAGACAGGTGCAAAATAGTGCTTCTTGCTTAGGGTTGAATTAGGGGAGTGTGGTGTTCAACGGGTCGCTGAACACACTGAATCTATATGGTAAGTGGTTTCCCACATTGTGTTGTTTGTTTCTATTGATATCTGTGATCATTCATCAAGAGTTGGGTTGACTTTGAGTGCCTGTGGTGCAGATAACAACATTGGACCTGAAGAAGCCAAGGCGCTGGCCGTTGCACTCACTCCGAATGCAGAGGGGGTGTTCAACACGTCCTTGAACACGCTAGTTCTCGCAGGTGCAGCTGTGCAATGCTCTTTTATACAGTGATGTGTTGAATGGTCACTGACTGTAGCTTGCGGGTGCTCCTCGCAGGCAACAATTTGTGTGGTTTGGATGTATACGGTGAGGGAACGTACGATGAAAGTGGAATCAAGGCTTTGGCTGAGGCACTTGTGTTCAACACGTCGCTGAACACACTTGATCTAGCCCGTAAGTCCCTTTCCCGATGCGCTTGTGTTCAACGGGGAGGTGGCCTGATACCGAGGGATTGTGGTACAGATAGCAAAATCGGACCTGAAGGAGCCAAGGCACTGGCCGTTGCACTCACTCCAAATGCGGAGGGAGTGTTCAACACGTCCTTGAACACGCTGAATCTGAGCAGTAAGAATCTGCACACCTTCAGCATTCCCATTCACGATGCAGATGCCAAGGCATTTGTGCGAGGACCATGCGCCCTCGTCTTCGAGGTTAAAATTGCATCTTGCGGTATAGATCGGTGCAAAATAGTAAATTCTCTATATAGGGTTAAATTAGGGAAGCGCGGTGTTCAACGGGTCCTTGAACACACTAGATTTATACCGTAAGCCTTTCCCCACATTCTACTGCATGTTTCTTTTATTTTATGTGCTCGATCATCAAGAGGTGGCCTGATACCAAGTGCTTGTGATGCAGGTAACACGATTGGAGATGAAGGAGCCAAGGCGCTGGCCGTTGCGCTCACTCTGAATGCGGAGGGAGTGTTCAACACGTCCTTGAACACACTGTATTTAAGCGGTGATCCATTCCCCACATTTTGCTCCTTGTTTCTTTTGATACCTGTGATCAATGATCAAGAGGTGATCTTACACCAACTGCTTGTGGTGCAGGTAATAATATTGGACCTGAAGGAGCCAAGGCGCTGGCCGTTGCACTCACTCCGAACGAGGAGGGAGTGTTCAACACGTCCTTGAACACACTCTACCTTGAGGGTAAGAATCCACACACATTCAGCATTCCTATTTCACACTTGGATTCTCTTGGTATATGTGCGTGGGCCATGCGCCATCGACTTCGTGATGTAAATGGCATCTTGCAGTGCAGAGGTGTAAAACAGTGATTTTTTCAATTAGGGTTAAATTAGGGGAGCGTGGTTTTCAACGGATCCACTGAGCACACTTGATCTAGGCAGTCAGTCCCTTTTCCCAATGCGCTTGTGGTCAACGGGTCACCGAGCGCACTTGATCTAGGCAGTCAGTCCATTTCCCCAATGCGCTTGTGGTCAACGGGTCCTTGAACACACTGCACTTGGGAGGTCAGTCACTTCTGATATTTTACCGTTGGTTTCTCTTGATATCTTGATGGTTAATCAAGAGCTGGGCTCACACCACCTGCTTGTGGTGCAGGGAATCATATAGGACCTGAAGGAGCCAAGGCGTCGGCCGTTGCACTCACTCCGAACGAGGAGGGAGTGTTCAACAGGTCCTTGAACACACTTAGTCTACGGGGTAAGAATCCACACACCTTCAGCATTCCCATTCACAAGGCGCTTCCCTAGACATTTGTGCGAGGATCATATGCCATCGGCCTCGTGGTTAAAATCGGTATAGACAGGTGCAAAATAGCGATTTTTCTAATTAGGGTTAAATTAGGGGAGCGTGGTGTTCAACGGGTTGCACCTGTCTATATTGTGGAATGCAATGTAATCACGGAGCCGATGGCGCATGGTCCACGCACACATGCTGGGGAATTCAAATTGTGAAACGAGACTGATGAAGGTATGTAGAATCTTACTCTTAAGGATAAGTATGTTCAGCGACCCTTAAGTCTCGAATCAAGTGGGCCGTTGAACACACTGGATTTGAGCTGTAAGCAATTCCCTCGCATTCTTCCGCTTGATTGTGCTAATATCTGTGATCAATAATTAAGAGGTGAGCTCACGCAAAGTGATTGTGGTGCAGGGAATAGTATTGGACCTGAAGGAGCCAAGGCGCTGGCCATTGCACTCACTCCGAACGAGGAGGGAGTGTTCAACAGGTCCTTGAACACACTGGATCTGGGGGGTAAGCGTTTGCACACCTTCTGCATTCCCATTCACGATGCAAATCCCTAGGCGTTTGTGCGAGGACCGTAAGCCATCGGCTCAGTGTTTTAAATTGCATATTGCGGTATAGACAGGTGCAAAATAGTGCTTCTTGCTTAGGGTTGAATTAGGGGAGCGTGGTGTTCAACAGGTCGCTGAGCACACTTGATCTAGGCAGTCAGTCCCTTTCCCCAATGCGCTTGTGGTCAACGGGTCACTGAGCACAC
>LGRX02034761.1:0-95355 GCA_001247695.2 Cymbomonas tetramitiformis
TGCCAGCCGGCGCCTCAGGGTCGAGAAGGTCCGGCAACCAGGCGCCGCGGGGCGCATCTGCCAGTGAACCACCCCCGCCACTTCAGACGATGCCCGCCACGAAAGGCGGGGATCCAGAGTGTGCAGGGTTTCGTGGAGGCGACCCAAGGGCTGAATTAGCTTTGATCGCTATAAATTGAAAGCGCTCGCAGGGGCGATGCGTGGTCAGCCTGAGCGCCAGCTGGCAGGGGCGATGCGTGGTCAGCCTGAGCGCCAGCTGGCAGGGGCGATGCGTGGTCAGCCTGAGCGCCAGCTGGCAGGGGCGATGCGTGGTCAGCCTAAGCGCCAGCTGGCAGGGGCGATGCGTGGTCAGCCTGAGCGCAGCTGGCTCAGAGACGTGCGTGGTCAGCCTGAGCGCGCCAGCTGGCTGCGTGGTCAGCCTGAGCGCCAGCTGGCAGGGGCGATGCGTGGTCAGCCTGAGCGCCAGCTGGCAGGGGCGATGCGTGGTCAGCCTGAGCGCCAGCTGGTAGGGGCGATGCGCGGTCAGCCTGAGCGCCAGCTGGCAGGGGCGATGCGTGGTCAGCCTGAGCGCCAGCTGGCAGGGGCGATGCGTGGTCAGCCTGAGCGCCAGCTGGCAGGCGAACATCCAATTGCACCTTCACCTCATCGGAAGAGCGCGCTATTGAGCCCCTTGAGGCGCCCTTCGGACACGCTATTGACCCGCCCTTCGTCCCTTATACCGGACTTCGTGGAGCTCCGATCCCAACGTTTCCGCCTCGCGCTTGGTCGTCGATGGCAGGGCAATCTCTCGTCATCTGGCGTGGCATTTCGCTGCCCCGCAAGTCGTTACCACGATCTCTCCCCGGTGCGCGCTTAGCCGCGAGCCATCCAACCTCCTCAATGCAGCCTGCCGCTTTCCCGACAAGCGGTCGCCTGTGATCGGCCATGCAACGGTCTTCGCCCCAAGCTGCTTCCTTGGCCGTACTCCAGCCGTCACGTCCAGCATGAGACGCATGCTGCTCTCTTCACTGAGAAGTGCTCTCACCACTCGGTTTCCAGCCCAGCGCAACCGCCGCGCAAAGTGTACCGGACTCATCGAAGTGCCCACCTGGGGTCCGCTGCGAGGCGAAGGGTAGCTCCATTGGCTCATTCTCCGTCAGGGCGCTGAACATCGCGCCGCCCGAGGTGAACAGGTCTTGAACCCTGCCATGTGAAAAAAGCTGTGCACCGTCCAGGTGATGGCCCGCTGGAGGCGCCGCGGTGGGCTCCGTCGTGGCGGCCGGTGGAGAGGCTTCATGCAGGGCGCAGACGGGCTCTCGCAGAAGCGCCTGCGACACACCCTCATCTCGATCCGTCTGCTGGGGCGCAGACGCGTCTGGGTGCATCAGCACTTCGTCCTGCGGGGCGGGCGCGGCCGTGAAGCTGCGGAATCCCAGAGGAGCCTCGGTGAAGGCGGGGTGCCCAGCAGCGGCGTCCTCCTCGCCCCAACCTGGCGTCAAAGGCAGCCCAAGGATTCAGGGCTAGCGTCAGCGCAAGCCGCCGAAAGAGGGACCCGCCTCGCACGATTGTGCTGACGTGGCTCAGATTGCCACTGAGGAACTCACTGGGCCTCCACGTCATCACAGGCGGGATATCCCTGAGCACTGCGGCTCGACTGGTCACGACGCTATGACAAGATCCAACATGCTCCCAGAGCACCGCCACGTGCCGGAGCAAAGGGCCTCGTCTGCAGGTGCCCTCCGGCCGGCAGTCATCGCCCCTGCCGCGTGCGCCCTAGCACCACCCACCTGACCTGCAGGGGCTCCCAGGTACTCCACTTTTAGCCCCGCATGCCCGAGCTGCCGTGGTCCGTGCAAACAACTGGCGCTCCCCTTCCATTCGGCGCGTGACACATCCGCGTGTGACACAGGCAGATAAACTGTGCGCCCAGCCGGGTAGCGCGGTAACATGCGGCCGAGAGGGGGGGCGTGCATGGCCTGAGAAGGGGGCGGTTGGGGAGCAGCCACGGGGAGGGAGGGAACCTGGTACAGACGCTCTGATAGCCGACGAGGGGGCAAGGAAAAGCATGGGGTCACTCATCCCTCCTATTGGTTGCGAGCTGTGGCCACACCCCACACCCTAGAGCCTCGCGTCGTGTGCCACGGCATCTCCGTTCAGGGCTGGAAGTACACGCACGTTTGGGATCTGTTGGGCACAAGCCTCGTTGCACAGCCTCCGCAAAGGTATAGCATGCACCTCCGCAAAGGTATAGCATGCACCTCCGCAAAGGTATAGCATGCACCTCCGCAAAGGTATAGCATGCACCTCCATGGTGTGCATCACACCTCCTGAGGTGTAGTGCCTCCATAAGATATGTATGTATCACAAGGTATGGCATGCCTCCGCCCAAGGTATAGCATGCACCTCCGCAAGTGCATGCCTCAAGGTATGGCATGCACCTCCGCAAGGTATGCATGCACCTCCCATAAGGTATATATCATAAGATATATATCGAGTATAGCATGCACCTCCGCAAAGGTATGGCATGCCCCTCCGCAAAGGTATGGCATGCACCTCCGCAAAGGTATGGCATGCACCTCCGCAAAGGTATGGCATGCACCTCCGCAAAGGTATAGCATGCACCCCCAAAGAGGGTGTGGTGAGTGAGCCACGACGGTGGGGGGTGTTTGAAGCCTCACCCAGGGTACGCGGATATCGGAGGCATCGTCGCGTCCAGGCGGCTCGGCAATGGCACTGGCACTGCTCGCCGCACCTCCACACGCCGTGCTGGGCGCTCCTCCAGGTCGAGCGCCAATGTATCTGCCCCCCAGCCGTCACGGCGCACGTTACGGCGTTGCCACTTACAGTGTGTGCTGACAACATCATCGTGGTGCAGGAGGCCTTGGGGCGTGTGCTGGGTTCAGCGCCGCAATGTGCAGGAGGCCTTGGGGCGTGTGCTGGGTTCAGCGCCGCAATGTGCAGGAGGCCTTGGGGCGTGTGCTGGGCTCAGCGCCGCAATGTGGAGGTGCACTCGTGCGCACAAGGTGGTGGAAGGGAGGCGGGCGTTTACCTGTGGCGGGAGCTGGGTGCATCGCCATGAACTGAAACTGCGGAGACGCCCACATGGGCTCTCTCTGCGGTCTGTGCATCGCAATCTCCGCATAGGCCAGCCACCTCTGCCCCTGCTGCTGCTGCCGTACCTTCTGCTGCTCCTGCCCCAGCAGCTGCGCGCCCTCTATCATGTCCTCATCCGCCCTCATTGCCAAGGGGAGGGCCCCCTCTGGATGCGCTCGCTCCCAGCTCACCTCCCGCGCGCCCGGCCCCTCCTCCCCGCTCGTGCGGCCGGAGGATGTAGACCCTGAGTCCACAGAGATGCTGCTGCTCGAGCGTGGCATTCGCGCGCCCGAGGGGGGCCCTGCCTCGCCCCCTTGCGCCTGCGGCAGCGCCAGGGGCTCCACCCGCTCAGGAGAGTGCACCCCGCGAATGACGTCCCACCGGCTCTGCGTGTCCACCGCCAGCCGCAGCACTTCCTGCCGCAGGCTCCCACCCGCCTGCCACTTGAGTGCTGTGGGCGAGGGCCATTGCCACCATGCCACATCCCCTCCGAGCAGAAGCCGTCAAGAGCTGGGCGAGGAGTCCTTGCGTGGGCGAGTGACGCGCGCGCTCAGGTGTACGCAAGGGCGCAGACCGCGTGGAAGCGCCGATGTGAAGGGACAGGATAGAGGGGTTTCAGCAGCAGATATCCGCTGGCGACTAGCACCCACGTTCCACCCGGTCGTGAGACTTCTTTCACCAACCAACCAAGGACTGAGCGCCTGTCTGGCGGCTCGTGGCGCCCCCTCCTCGCAGAGGAGGAGTCCACTCACGAACGGCTCAGTTTCTACAGCCCACAGCCCACGGAGAGGGGATCGCAGATGACGGGGCAACAGGGGGGCCTTCCGAGATTTCAGCATGGGATTCTCGGCGATGAAGCTCTTGGGGGCATTGAGGCACGGCATCAGGATCGGACCTTCGGCCGGCTCTCCGCGTCAATGGGGATCATTTCAACGAAGGGGGTCAAGGCAAAGAGCGTTTGGCAGCTGCCCGCCACCATCACATCCAGCATCTGCTTCGCGTCATCCCCCACCGCCCGCCCCACGTCCGCAAGCTCAGTGATTGGAGCGCTTGATGCAGGGAACGGAAGGTCATCCTGTGGCGTCATCACGCTCAGCAGCGCACGAGCCACGAACGGAAACGTGTGCTGAATCCTGTGTTCCCTGGTGCGGGTACAAAGTGCAGCCGATCTTCTGTGGCTACGTGGTGCCAAAGGAATCGGTCCAAGCATAAGCACACACATCTATGTATAGTAGTCCACGCACGGCAGGGATTGCGCCGCACCTCAGCAGGCTGTGCTGCGCTCTCCCCGGATGCCTTGACTCCCGCGCCCGAGACCGAGCCTCCGTCACGCTGCATCGGGTGCGCAGGACTCCTGAAGGCCGCCGCTGCCGCCACCGGTTGGGCAGCGGCGGCGAGGCCCGCAGCCGCCGCCGCACTGCCCATGCTGGCCCTCCACGTGGTGTCCGTGGCATGGATGCGACCAAGGGATGCTCGGACGTGCACTGTGGGCGGCGGCGGCGGGAGCTCCATCACGAGCTGAAGCTGTGGCGGGGAGGGCGCCAGGTCCCCGGGGTCACCCGGCGATGGCCGCCCATCTGCATCGCAGCGCGCTAGGTGAGTCAGCACGCCCTCGAGGCCGGCGCTTGCCAGCCATCAAACAGCTGGGGCCCCATCGGGCAGCACTGCCACTGCTTCAGCAACACGGAAAGTAACTGGGGAGGGGGGGTGGGGAGGGGGGCTGCATGCACGTCGGCGCACTGGCGCAGAGCCGCCCATCGTAAAAGAGATGGGAGTGGAGGAATGAGAGACGTGCCTCCCAGAGTTCACCCTAAGTGAGGAGGTGGTCGGGTGCCTCCCAGTGCCCCAGGGTCGCCAACTTACGGCGGGGCGCTCTGACAGCGCCTTCAGACGAACCTTCATCCGGCGGTTTCAGGGCTACTTGTGGCACGGAGCTTTGACAGGTGGCCGTGTTCTCACACGTCAACAGTTGTTTCACAATCACCGAATCACGAATCGCATCGCTGCGAGAAATGGACGGCTCGATCTAGGCTGACTGCGCAATGGAAATCGCGGAGCATGCCGGATGCCAACTTGCAGCTGCACAGAGCCGGGTGGGGCGCAGGCCCGTACCGGCGGCAGCGGTGGCAGCCACGTGGGTGTCACAGCCGACCTCTCCGCCCTGCGGCTGGATGGCGTACACGTGCGTGGTGCCTCGGGCCGAGCTCACCGCCAGCCACCGGCTGTTGCTAGAGAAGGCGAGGCCGTCGATGCTGGCCCCAGTAAGCCCGCGGGTGAGCTTGTACAGGTGGTGGTGCGTCGCGCGCCGCCCGCCGGCATTCCCAGCGCTGATTGGACCAGCCTCTCCCACCAGTCAGCTCCGGCGTCAGTTTTCCCAGCGCTGATCCGGAACAGCACCCCTTCAGGCCACCCCCAACAGATGAATTCCAGCATGAACGGGGGGGAGGCCGGGGGGTCGCGTTGAGGGCATTCTGACAAGTCGCGCACGGCTGCATGCATACCTGAAGGCATTGGGCACGGGGACGAGCTTGAACACGTTGATGTTGTTCCCCTGTTCGGATCACCGGCAGGGCCGAGCGAGTGAGTGGCTGAGTCAACCTCCGGCGAGGCGAGGCGAGGCGTGGCGAGGCGAGGCAGGGGCAGGGGCTGGGGCAGGGCAGGGGCAGGGGCAGGAGGAGGGGTAGGCAGGGGGCAAGGGTGAGCCGCCCATATTACCCGTACGAGCAGCCAATGCGACTCGGGAGTTGGGGACTCGGGGAGGTGGACGACTCGGGGAGGTGGGGGACTCGGGAGGTGGGGACTCGAGGTGGGGAGTCTAGTGGATGGCGCGTTTTGGGCTGTCAAGGGTGCAGGGTGTAACCTGAACGGAGGCAGTGACGAGGAGCTGGCCGCTCGGGTCGAAGAGCAGCGCTGCGAGCGGCTTCTGGTGCGCGCGGAACTCCGTCACCACCTCGCGCGTCACCACGTCTTGGACGATCACCTGCACCCCCCCCCTCTCCACCAAGGGCACCAGGGGCATCAGCCCGAGTCTTGCGCGAAGCGGGTCACGGCGTACGAATGGGAAATCCTAGGAGGCCTGAAGCGGCCTTCACACAGCACCCAGATGACACCCAGATGACACTCAGATGACACTCAGATGATACTCAGCTGTCACCCAGATGACACCCAGATGATACTCAGATGACACCCTGAATGGCATGAGATCGGCCGAAAAAATCCAGCCCACCAGCATCTCAGTGGATGTGAGAAGCAAATCAGGAGCAGGGCGGGCCCATGACAAGATACCACCAACTCATACATATCCCCAACCCAGATGCAAAGCAGCATGGAAAGATGATACAATGTGACCCTCAGATGACACTCAGATGACACTGAGAGTGCCGGAGATAAGCACCCCGGAAGGGATTTCAGCACCTCCTTAAAGCTCAACACTGTAAAATGACGCAAGCTGCAGAGGAGACCACCCTCCCGTCTACCACGCGTCATGCAGTCAGACACCGCGGAGAAATGCCTCAGCTGTCTCAGATTATCGAGGCCAAAGCGAGTGATTCTCCAAGTTGGTCCGCTCATTACGAAGCACGTGAAATCGCGCATTGCTCACGTGGCGCTCAGTGGTTTGGTGCGCTCGAAGCCGGGCGTAGCACTGGCACAACTCTCGCAGAGTGTGCACTACAGCCGCGGCGCTCGCAGCGCTCTCAAGCTTGGCGAGTCACTGAAAGGAGAATCGTCACGGAGTGCTCACAGGACCCTCGCATTGCCGGGCTCACTTCCTGGCTATCGCCTCACGAAACTCAAGCGAAAGACTTGCATCACCTTCACCCTCTACTCACGAGTGACACCACCTTCACCCTCTACTCACGTGTGACACCACCTTCACCCTCTACTCACGTGTGACACCACCTTCGCGCAGCATTCATCTGACGGTCATGTATTTGTGTCATAGCAGTGAAGACGACGGCGCTCTGCAGCTCTCACCAGCATTCTTGAAGCACTCGCATACCTCGCGCGCAGCACCCTCGTCACAGCAAAGTAAGAGACACACGACATTCAGGAGACACTTGGATATTGGGGACTCAACACTCACCACGCCGGTGCTCTCGAGCTCCGCATAGCCTTCCTCAAGCTCCGACTTGCTCAGCACCTCCGGCTCCTCATCTTCCTCCGCTCCCCCATATTCTACCTCCAATTCCCCGAAGGCACCTTCTAACACTTCTCCGTTGGCATCCCCTTGCTGCCGAGACATGTAGTCGGAGATGCGGCGGGAGGCGGCGCCCCGTGCAGCGCGCGCCCCTGCAACGAGGTGGTGGCCGGAGGTAGAGGCGACACGGCCGAGCACGGAGAGCCCGGTGGACAGCAGCCCCGAGGACGAGCTTCCCGTCGTCCCGTCCAAGGTGGGCTTCCCTGCGCCGCCACGTGGAGCGCGACGTCACAAACAAGGCACGGCAACCTCATGGGAGAGCGACGTCACAAACAAGGCTCGACAAACTCATGGGCGATCAACATGACAGTCGTGGAAGGTCACCACCGCCAGGTGTCAATATCACGGCAGGTCCACGTCATCACCGAGGTATGCACCTATCACTGAATGTCACCACGTAGGCCGTCACAACCGTGATACCATAGCCAACCAGTGACAGAGAGTGCTCCACAACAACGGCCGTCCGCGATGGCACACAGCCAACACAGCATGACACGTCACCACGGCGCGCCTTCACCACGGCAAGTAACAACTGAAGCTGTTATCAAGTCACCATGCTACAGGTTATACTATATGCCACTGCCACGTCACCAACGCAATAAGGCATGACGTCATCACAGACACAGCGCGTCAACACCGCGGGGAGCTTCCGCGACAAGTCCCCGCTGCAGCAGGTCGCCGTCGCACGATCAACTGCACTTTTCAGTGGTAAAAAGAGAAGGATGATGATCGGCGTCTAGCACCTCAGCTCCAGCGGTATCGCAGGCAAGGCCGCACCCCCCCAAATGGTTCTCCTCTACCCTCGCTGGCCCGGCGCGGGCACAGAGAGTACAGCCTAGGTCCGAACACGTACGGGCTTGAGGCGTGTGTGCACTATTGCGGCCTGCAGTGACTGAGCCAGAGACTTCACGCATCTTAGGCACCCATAGCGGTGGGTCTGAATCTGCGATTGGCCTCGAGCTCAACAGCGCACGTTAGCCCTGCGCCTCAGGCTGCGGGGGGCTTTCCCCGCTGGCACGTTGGCTGCCGTTTGGAGAGGCAGATGGCGCAAGGGAGAGATGGGAGAGCTGGCCGCGGCGAACCTGTGGGAGGCTCATTCGACGCGTACGCTATCCAGCGCGCGCCGAGCGCGAAGGGGCCCAGGGGGGAGAAGGTGCCGGGGGCTAGCTGCGTCGGGTACGTCTTCAGCGTCAGCACGTTCTCGAAGGTTGCGGTGTCAAAGAGGAAGATGAGGGAGGGCAGCGCAACCGCCAGGAACCGCCGGCTGCAGCTCACACTTACTATCCGAGTGCGAAAGCGGAGCTTGTGCAGGTACGCGTGCGACTGGAGAGAGTAAAACCGTACTGCAGAGGGCCCAGCCAGGTCCCTCTCTCGGAGATTCTCTCGCCGACTCTCCGCCACGTTCTCTCCTTGGCTGTGGTCCGGGCCGTAAATTGCTAGCACTGCTTGCGCACCGTACAGCGGGCTGTCCAGGTCCTGACTGTCCGGAGCGCGCGGCAGCGCCCGGACCCCGCTCGCGGGGCCGTCCCGACGGGAGACGAGCTCACGGATGCTGCCCGGGTCTTGCACATCCCACACCTACGCCACGGGTGGAATGTAGGCGAGGTCCGGGAGGGGAAAGAAAAGGGTTTCAAGCCGAGAGAGCCACCAAAATACGCACGGTCGCTTCGAATCGCATGAGACTCTCCTTCTAGGCGTGCAGAGTCTTTCGCAAGCACTGCTCTTTTCTCGCTGTGTGCTGCCGGCCCTAGAGATACACCCACCGACCAAAAGGTAGAGCTAGACACGGATATACCAACAAGGTACTTTTCCCACGTAACGGTGATGCGTGTTGAAAGCGGTCGGGGCGCGCGCTCGCGAGGAAACCTGCAGCGCACCTGAAAGCCGGTGCGATAGGTTAAACATAGAACCCGCCGGGATTCGTCGTTAATCTCCAAAGTGTCATAATTGAGAGAGAGCACTTGTTCGCGTCGGTCATTGTTCGCATCCAGAGGCATGTTGGCTTCTCTTCGCAGCGGCGAAAACTGTGGCAAGTTGGCCCGCACCGTTGCGGACAAGGCACCGATACCATTCTGCAGCCGGCCAGTGGCCATTCTTTCACCCACGAGAGTGCAGCTAGCACGCCAACTGAAAAGACCTTAAGTGTACTTCGCAGCCCCTGCACCACCCTCGGGTGTACCCTGCCCGTTTGCGCTCACCCTTCGAGAGTGCGCTACGCCTACAGAAGCTGCAAGGATTTGGAGCAGGAAGAGCGTGAGCGTGCGACCTCAGAACACAGTCTAGACCATTCGATATTTCAAATGCACCCAAAATCTTCGACCAACGCACGTCGCCACGGCCGCTGTAGTGTGCACATCCAGCGATAAAATGCTGCACGACGACTACGAACACAAGTGGGCTGGAGTCGGAAGACAGCGGACACAGCACCCCTGGGTGTGGGAAGACGCAACTGAGGTTTGTCAAACTATCGTATGGTATTGAAAGTGATTGGAGCTGGGCATGGGTCGAGTGGACTGGTTCTCTGAATGCGAAAGAGGGTTCTGGAGCTGTGTAGATCAGCACCTGTCGTGGGTCGAGCTTGACAGTTTTTTGGCATCAGCAGCTCATCATGATCATCAAACGAGGGTCCAGAGCTATAATTTAAGTGACTTTTTATGTGTTAATTTTAAAGTCATATCGTTATAATTTTAAAGTCACACGACAGCATTCGATTGAGCATAGCATATGATGATAGCAGTCGAGCGGTCACTCTCGCGATCTCGTCTCACTGTCACTCTGACTCTCTACAATCGAACGCGACTACAGTATCGCTATCGTAATCGATTACAGTAGGAGTACTGTGACACGCGACATAAGAATTCTGTCGCTTCTCAGCTCTCACACTCATCTATGATCAATGATGCGCTGCGACCACTATTTCAGCCGTCACTGCGCGCGGTGCTCTATATAATTTCCCTAAACCTTTCCTGGTTGCATTTTTCTTCTGTTTCGCAAAGTTTTGGCCAACGATCGTCGCACGATCCCCTGGAAATGGACGACTCATAAATCGCACGCGGGTTGCGCACGGTGACTGATTGGTGCAGCTCGTTGTGATACAATTTCAAGCCCGGTGATTGGCTGACGTGACAAATGGATTTCGTTTTATGGGGGGAGCAGTTTTGATTTTTTCCCAAAAATAATTATATGAGTGGATAGCCCGTGATCAGGGCTACAACTTTTATGGGCAACGCACTATAAATGAGCAAGTATGCTCCCTTTCGCCCCCACCTCCCGTATACTTGCACTGTAACAGCCACTCAGCTCTCACCAAGTCCAAGGCGACCAACTGAACTCACGCCTCACCGCACCGGCTCACCCTCACGTCAGATTAAGATTCGAGATTGATGATTCACGATAGGCACACGACAGCCGAGTGACAGCGACATCGACGGTTGAGCTCGGCGAAGGTGACACAACCAGTCAACCACACGAGCGAAGCGAAGCGAAGGATTCTGGATTGGATAGAAGTAGTTACAGCCAGTAGTTGTAACTGTCACACTGTCACTCGACTGTCTCAGGACAAGGAGGTTCAGACAAAACATATCCTATGATAAATAGAAACGAATCTAGTAGTAGTTTTTAAAAGTTTAGTACTCGATTATTATCATCAATTATGTGTCACCCTACCTGTCGTGTGTGTCATGTCACGTGAGTGTCACTGTGTAGTGTGTCATGTCATAGTCATAGTCACACCCGCACCCAGTCACTCCAAGGGATATAAACTTGAAACTAGTTTATACCCCTTGAGTCACTCGACTGACGGTCGCGGTCTGACGCTGACGTTCTTACGTGAGAGGGACGATTGCACCCATCAAATATCATCGTATTCCACGCCGCACGCGCCGATGAAGAATTGGTTGAACGTAGAATCCATCGAATCTTTGCTGATCGAGTTTCTCCTATGCGACGCTTCAGTGAAAGCAGGGCCGATATCAGCACTCTGCACTGCTGAAGTGTGCTATCATATTCGATCTTATCATGTCATGAAGCGTCAGCGTCATGGCATGGAATAAGGCATGGCATATGGCATGGCATGATCCATAGAATGGCATGCGGCGTCATATGAGAAGAACTGCTGGATTTGACACTGTGACACCCGAAACTGTCACATGTCACTTCCTATAGTAGGCTGGGTGACCGTCACCAGTAGACGGGAAACACCCGTTAGGTTTTTATGTTATCGCTACTTTTATCAGTGAGACTTTACCGTTCTGATATCGTACCCCTCAACTCAGGGTTTGTCTCAATAGCTAGATATATATTACAGCAGACCTGTATATCTAACAGGTTTGGCCCCACTTACGCTTTATTTAGCCAGTGCGACACTACCGACATGATTGGCTAAAGCCGGACGCTTGGGATGGAGTGAAGCCGATTTCCTCCCCACTGTATGGGGGCCTGCTTCTCCTTGCTTCACCCCTCACTGTGCGTGGCGTGTGTCACGCGTGACCGTGTCCTCGTACCGTTAGCCTTCCTAGTTAGACAGTCCGTGTTTATGTCTAACCAGTTTTATGTTATCACCGTTAGAGCACCCGGCCCTGTGTGTTTTCTGTGTCTTCCTGCATATGTATATACCCGTTCCATATATATATACAAATCGTCCTTTTCATAAGGTTATCGGTCCCGTACCGCGCTAGTGGTGCTCATTGACCGCATCAACTCGCTTCGGCCTCAACGCCGATTCTAACTCCGTCATATTTTTATCCGTCTACTCCGTGGGCTCGGCATCTCCGTTAACTTCCGTCTTTGCCCGTTCCAGTACTCCGCCTACCGTTTGTGATTGGTGGCTTACTACTCCGTACAGTAATCACTCACTTTTAAGAAAACCCGACGTTAAGAAAGCAGCCAGCGTTTGGGGGGGGTACCCAACTCGATGAGTACGGCTGGCTGGCTTTTTCGGCTAAGAAATTTCCCGAATAAGAAACCGTGGTGCTGGCGCCGCGGGCGATTTTTCCTGAAATTATCGCCGTTTTAAGGGTTTATCAATGCAAATTTAAGAAAATAGTTGGCTAATTGAAAGAAAATGGCTTACTATTCTTCGAGTTCTCTTATGACGCTGACGCCGGCGGGGTACCCAACTCGATGAGTACGGCTCGCTGGCCCAAAATCCCTGTTTCCTTAAATATGGGCGATTAACTGTAATATTTTATCCGTCTTTTACCGTAATTCTGGCATCCTACTTCGTTCCAGGCATGTCTCCCCAACGTCCTTCAACACTCTGGCCAGCGGCGCCTCTGCTGCCGAATAACTAGGATACCGTACGATGTTTTTGACGTCACCACCGTTTTCCTCGTCGAATTTTACCCAAAATTGTCCCCTACATCGTCCGATTCCGTTAATTTTACGAGAAGTTACGTTATCACCATCAACCCAAACGTCCACTCAACTTTCTGACCAGCAGCACCCCTTCTGGCGGGAATACGAGTTACCGTACGACGTTTTTGACTTGACCTCCGTCTTCCTCGTCAAATTTCACCCCAATTTGACTTCTACATCGCTCGATTTGGTTACTTTTTCGGGAAGTTACCTTTGCGCCTCGAAACCCTATCGACGCGCCTTCCGGATTTCGCGGCCGCAAAGATCATGGCCTCGCTACGCCAGCGTGCGCGCATGGCCGCAGTTCGGTCTGCACTGGACTTGCTTCGACGACAACATCTTCCCTTTGATTGTGGTATGTTGGTGCCTGGTGGTGCTTACACACCAAGCACCAAACTCGAGTCCATCGCGTTCGCCATCAACAACGAGTGCTTTGACTCCTTCGACTTCGTCCCTCCACTCCCTTCGCCCTCGCCTTGCACCCCACCTGTTCACCATCTAGTGGTGTGTGGTGATGTTTCCACGCCCACTTCGCCCCTCACCATCGTTCCTTTCGAGCCATTCCTAATGCGCTCAATCGCGCCCCCTTACCGCATTTTTCACCTTCCACCTCCCCACCCCCTTCTCATCGACGCATTCGCTCTGGTGGTGCCAGGCTACTTTTGGCTTTGGCGCCGCACAGGAGTTGGTTGATTCGTCGCCTGGATGCCCCTCGACATCTTCGAGAACACCGCCGCCGCCACTTAGTGAAAACACGGTCACATCGCAACCAACATGTTGAGTGAACCTCCTAGACTTAGCCACAATTCACTTGCTGAGTAGCGCCACACCTTGCTACCTGTTAGCTGGAAAATGGTCCTCTGGACTCTGACATTAAGTGGCATTGGGTTTAGTTTTTAGGGTTTGCTTGCTGTGGGATGGCCACTCACACCTTCGGGGTGAGGTGGTGTCACGGGGAAGCCGATTTCCCCCCCACTGCATGCTTCTCCTTGCTTCACCCCTCACTGTGTGTGGCATGTGTCACGCGTGACCGTGTCCTCGTACCGTTAACCTTCCTAGTTAGACAGCCCGTGTTTATGTCTAACCAGTTTTATGTTATCACCGTTAGAGCACCCGGCCCTGTGTGTTTTCTGTGTCTTCCTGCATATATATATATACCCGTTCCATATATATGTACAGATCATCCTTTTCATAAGCGCTCCGCGCGTGAGAGTGCCGGCAGTCACGGGTATGGCCTAAGTTTTGTGGGTTGATTTACGGCGCGCTGTAGGCCTTTGAGAAGATTTATCTTACGGGATTTAACGTTGGACTGGTTTACGTCTTCTGGTTGGTTACCACACCGTTGCGTATCGGCCGCCTCTACCACACGACTTCCCGGAATTCCTGATCTCTCACAGCAGCTGTATCGGCGACCCACCACATTTCTTGGTCGCCCACGACTTCCGCATTTTTCACGTCTCGTCGCCTCACTCCGTCCCTACAGTCTATTTCATCATGGTCGCTTCCACTAGATCCGCCGCTAGCATGGCGAATCGCCGACGTGCGTTGTCCACGATTTTTGATACCGTTGCTGCCAGGCATCCAAACACTCCAGCGACACCACCGGCAGCACAGCCGGCTGCTAATTCGGCGGGAGCTACATTCTTGGCTTCGGTGCGTACCCTGCAGAGGGAGCACTTTGACATGAAGATCGCCAAGTCCGTCCGTCAGAAGTTGTTCGAGAACAAGGATGGCAGATTTTCCGGGACGGAGTCCTACGCGTCGGCACTCTTCGCGAGGATGGTCTGTGCACTGCAGACGGCCTTCGTGGCCGAGGACATTGGGTTTGCTCCGCTTTTCGTGCTCGACGACGCGACCCTGGCCGTCCGCGTGGAGGCCAACAATTTGTTGTACTCCACACTCGAGCTGATGATCGACCCTATGTCGCCCGCAGCGGACTGGATGGATTCTTCCCACACCAGCTTCCCGGCTGACGGTAAGCGAGTTCTTCTTGAGTTCGCCCGCCGGATGATTCCGGCGGGTGACCCCTTTCAGGGTCAGGCGGACATGTTGGGCATCCGCATCTCTGCGGGCGTGGACCCGCATGACAAGATCGGGGACTTCAACGCCGCTCTGAAGGCTGCGAGGACACGAGCCACACTCCTGGACGAGGACGTGAAGGCGCTGTTCAGAATCAAGGCACTCGACATCGCCTTCTACCAGCCGGTGGTGTCCCGGTTGCTTCTCCACGATCAACGAGCCGCTCATGACCTCCTCACGATTCAACAATGGGTGCGCGAATGCTACTCCGAGCACGTGCGGGCGGGCACCGCCACGGCGTCCGCACACCGGTATTCTCACGGCACGCATTTCATGGAGGGGGCCACCGATGACTCCGGTGCCGGACCCGGTGAGCTCGCGGATTTGCGGACGATGGTCCTCGACTTGAAGCGGCAATTGGCCGCGTTTGTCGCCTCCGCTGAGTCCGAGCCGTCCCCGCGGGGATTCACTCCCCGCGCGGGCAAACCGGACCGACGGCCCAAGACCCGCTTCGCAGCCTCGCCCCTTCCCAAGGGGGGAAAGTGGTCGCAGTCGGTCTCCAAGAAGGTGGCCTTCCATCGCGACACCGGTGCGACCATCCCCTACTGCCAAAACCAGGTGTGCGCGAAGGGGAAGGCGCGGCATTGGCACCGCGACTGCCCGAACGGGGGCAGGAGCGGGCTTTCGGCTTACGCGTTCGCTGAGGAGGCCGAGAACTCGGTGTTTGCGGCCAAGTTCCAGCACGCCATCGACCACGACGACGCTCAGTCAGGAGATCGACGCCCTTTGCATGCTCGCGGGCGGCAAGTCGGGCATCGTCGCCGACCTCTCCGCGTGCTCTTTCTGTGAGGAGGACGGTGAGGCAATAGCGCACGCCATCACTGAGTTCACGGACTTGGCACGCAGCGCTGGTACATCTACTTTCAACGCCAACACCTTCACCGCCGACGTGCCGGAGGGTGGTGTCGGAGCCGGCCAAGCACTCTCCCGCCGCGTCGGTTGAGTCGGACGAGGAGTGAACCGGCCCGCCCAACCCCGTGTGCCCGCCCGTCACCCGCACGTTAGTTCGCTGACTTCATCGCGAGCACGGGATTCACGGTGGGGGCGCCCGACGAGCCGTCCGTGAACATGAACATGCTCTCCGCTGTCGAGGTGCCGGGGAGCGACACTGACTACGAGCCAGAGGCGTACGCATCGAGTGACTCTGTCGACGAGGGCGCTCCGATTGAGCATGCGCCGCCACGGTATGGCTGTGGGAGGGGTAGCGGATCTTTTTTGTCGCATTGATTGTCATTTTTGTCGCAGATCATTTTGTCGCAGCTACGGCATAAATGTTGCTGCAGGTCTATTTTGTCGCAGCTGCGACAAAATAGACTTCTAGGGGGTACTTTGTCGCAAAAACTTATCAGAAATTTATTTAAAATTTTCGAAAACAAACCAGTGGTGAAACACACAGACGAATAGTAGGTCTATTGTTTCAAACAGGAATTTTGCACAGTGTTAATATGTTCTATTATTACAATATCAGAGCACATTCGTCACATGAACACTGCAGGATGCAAACAGGAATTTGCTCCAATCCGAACATATACTATTATTACAGTGTAAAAGCGTGTAGCAGGAACGAACAAGCAAACTAAAACTAGATGTGATAGAATTAATGGCTACTGCCCCGAGCTTGGGTCCTATCACAAGGACCCACGCATAATGCTCGTACCATGCATAATAATTGAATATAGTTATATTTTGACCGCTTTCGTCGAGTATTTATGAGCCCAATTAATTTATTTTTAAGTGAGAATGCATAGTGATTGCATTTATGTCCTTGGTTGCGGCGGTTACTTTGGATATGTGTTTCCCCTCAAAAATAATTAAAATGGCGGGTTCTTTCACAAGGACCCATTTTTTATTTGCTTGCTCGAAGGTGCTATGAAAATTGCAGGACCTATGTTATCAAGTTCTCGAGCTGCTCTTTCTGCAGTGTCTTGTCAAAACCTTCATCCGAGGTCATCTTGACCCTCAAAATATCGGTTGAAGCAGCAAAAATGACTTAAACTTAAAAATCAACTTAAAAATTACACTAAATCGACTGCCCAAAATGTCGCCTTTCGTCTTGTATGACTGTGCATATGCACCATGTTATGGTCCATTCTGGGTATATAGAGGGCTTAAAAATTACGTTAGTGTGTATATATGAAGACTGCAATGCGGCGATAGCTTGCAGGCGTCATGTGCGCAGTCAATGTCACATCTCCGACATTGTTCCATGCCAAAATTAGCCCATATATTTCCTAATATTTGCCTAGGAAATGGCGGGATATGTGGATTGTGACACCTATAACGGCGTGAAATGGGATGCCACCGGGCACAAACATCCACCGATCATCGGCCATGGTATGTGCCACCAATATTGCATAGCGTCGGCGCCGTGTGCTTCAAAATTCCGTTTGTGAAAAAATCAAGAGCTACATACCTCGTTTTCAAACATTTGAAAAACTACAACGTTGAAAATTTCAGGGTTACTAGCAGTTATGCTACCAATAGACGCACGCCACATCGGATATATGCCAAGCAGCCATAGGATAAGTTAGTTTGGGTCATAATTAGTCTACCTTATTGGTGGTTGCCTCAATTTATCTCAAGAAGATGCTTTTAAAAAAATCGTGAAAAAGTGGTCCTTGTGAAAGGACCCAACGCAATTTGGGTCCTATGATAAGGACCCCGGGGCAGTAGCCATTAAACAATCCAACTATCCTAAAGTAGGCAATAACAGTCTTCGAACTCGGCCGACATGCGTGCAGCTCCATCCAGTGCGACAGACGGCGAAACAGAGTTCCTGAGGGCACACATCTGTAAATCAGTACAGGTCAGGATAGTCATCAGGAAAATAGCTCACACATCGTAACTGCAAAAAGGCAATACAAAAAAAGACAGCATTGCTGACGCCGAAAACCCATGCTATCCTGCAAAAAAACAGCACGCCAGTCAGCAGAGGTGTTGGGAATCGAACCCAACCCGACGGGCAAGATGCCCAACGGGCTCCAAGCACTCCCTGCATAAAAACGAACGAAGTTCGGAAAGGGAGACAGTGCGCCAGTCGCCGACAACGCACGAATTGCTGTAAGCGACTGCACGCTAAAGTGCAGAAATGGGAGTCGGCTTGCAAAATTCCCGAAGGAATTGAAGCACTACCAAAGTCAAAACAAAATATTAAAAGGGAGCTAGCAGCCAGGACTTCAGTCGCCGTCGTTCAACGCACGAGATCCTGCAAAAAGCACATCGCGCTCAGAGCATGAGCGTTGGAGATCGGAAGCGCGCAATCCCAGCGTAGAAACAAAGTACAAAAAAGACGGAGCAGACAGGACTGCAGGAAACAGTGCGCTATTCAGAAACTAATACAGTCAAACAAAAAAACAAAAAAACAGCAATACACAGGTCGGTTGGTCGTTGTCGGCGCCTCGGAATGATGGGTTGTCGGCCGCTTAAAGGATGCTGTAGTTGTTCAAGATGTGACCTACGAGGATCGAGTGAGTATCGTATCCCGAGTGGATCTTCTACATTCTAGATCCTTGCGACAGTCTTGCGACGATGCGACACTTCTTGTGACAACCCCAAGATTCGATTTCCAATGCGGATTTCTGATCGATCGAGCGGATTTCTGTGTTTTTACTGATCGGGCGGTCGGTCGACGGTCCGATCGATCAGTCGAAAATTAGTCGATGGAGGATTGTGTTGTATTCAAGATCGTTATGACAACTTAAAGATCTTGTCTTCGGAAACGAATCCATTAGCACGCGAGATCCGACAATCAGATCGTTCGGTCGACGATTCGATCGATCGGTCGAAAATTAGTTGATGTAGGATTGGAGTATATTCAAGATCCTTGCGACAATTTCAAGATCTTGTCTTCGGAACGTATCCGTTAGCACGCGAGATCCGACAGTCCGATCGTTCAGTCGACGATTCGATCGATCGGTCGAAAATTTGTCGATGTAGGATTGGAGTATATTCAAGATCGCTGCGACAATTTCAAGATCTTGTCTGCGGAACGTATCCGTTAGCACGCGAGATCGGACAGTCCGATCGTTCGGTCGACGATTCGATCGATCGGTCGAAAACTAGTCGATGTAGGATTGTGTTGTATTCAAGATCCTTGCGACAACTTGAAGATGCCCTTCTTCAAGAATCTGTCATCTGACCGTCCGATCGTTCGGTCGACGATTCGATTGGGCGGTCGAAAAATAGTCGATTGGGGGATGGTGTATCTTCCAAAGGCGAGTGACGACGCTGAACATCAAAATTTGTGATGTGGAAATGTTTTGAGCAGTTTTGACAGTATTCCGATGACGATGTCATTTCGTCCCCCAACCTTTTTTTGTGAAATCTTGCATCCTCCCTGTAAGGGAACGACTGCCCGTTTCCGGTTTTTTTCAGAAGATTCGGAATTTTTGACGTGCGACAGAAAGATTTCTTGCGACAGCGACAGAAATGACCATGCATGCGACAAAAAAGACCGGGTTCATGTGGGAGGAGCATTCCCGGTTTGGGTCGCTCTTCCTTAGCTTCTTCCTTGGTGTGCGCACTCTTTGTCATTTGTGCTACCGCCGCATCACCCACCGCGTCCGGTGTCGGTGGTGCTAATGCACACGCGTGCGCGGCTCCACCGGTCGGTGGTGCTGCATGGGCTGCCTCGGCAGTCCCAGCTACGGCGACTGCGCCGCCTGCACCTTTCCGCGGCATGCTGGGCGACGCGGTGGGTGGTGCAGTGCCGGATGCTATACCGCCGCGGAGACATGCGCGGTATCGGGAGCTGCGACAGGGATTCCGCTTCTACGGCTTTCTCCCGCTACCGCCAGAGCTCGTGGATCCTGATCCGCCAGTTCCCTCTCCACCGCCTTACTCGCCGCCGCCGTACTCGTCCGAAGACGAGGCACCGAGCTTTGAAGGCTCGGCAACTGACTTTGACGATTCCTTAATTTCTTCCACGCATGATTTGCCACCGGCCTCGGAGGCCGGCAACTACTGCACCCTCACGCTGCTCCGAGCTGGCCGACCAGTTCCGGGAACCTCTAGTGGCTGAAGATTGCTTACAACGTGCATGCCTAGGGGTTGGCTAGTGATTAGCTTTCTAGATGTGCAGAAGAGCTCTTTGAATTTGAGCTGTGTTTAGGGTTTTAGCACTTAACAGCTATATCTGACAATCTTTGCTGTGAGCTGGGACCGCCCTGACCAAGAGTACAGGCCCCCAGCTGTGCTACAGTTTCCTCCTGAAGTTGAGTAGGAAGTTTGTTGCTTCGTTTCACCACTAGCTCCGGTCACCACCCTAGGTGGTGTGCTGGATTTGACACTGTGACACCCGAACCTGTCACACGTCACTTCCTATAGTAGGCTGGGTGACCGTCACCAGTAGACGGGAAACACCCGTTAGGTATTTATGGTATCTCTACTTTTATCAATGAGACTTTACCGTTCTGATATCGTACCCCTCAACTCAGGGTTTGTCTCACTAGCTAGATATATATTACAGCAGACCTATATATCTAACAAGAACCACGAGTTGTGACACAGTTTTTGAGGAAGTGAAACTACAAAACAATGAAGTGTTTTTTTTCGTAACAGCCCGGTGGCAAAGATTTTTATTTTGAAATCGGCCCGATGGCATAAATAAAAATGTGTACTAGCCCGGTGGCAAGTATTCATATTCCTTATTGACCCGTTTCATTTAATTTTGAAATTTTGAATGGCCCGGTGGCAAAAACAAAATTCCAAAACGATAGCCCGGTGGCGTGCTTCTATATATTTCCGTGATAGCCCGGTGCTTTAATTTAAATTCCGCAATAGCCCGGTGGCTTATTTTTTCAACCTATGGCCTTTAATTCTAATTCTAGTTAGCCCGGGAAATCAAATACAATTTCGTGATAGCCCAGTGCATTCAAATTAATTGTGTAATAGCCCGGGGCATTTAACTTAATTTCGTAATAGCCCGGTGGATTAATTTTTTTCATCTAAATAACCCGGTCGGTGAAAACGTACGCCATCAATGGGGAGTTTGCAAAGCCCGCTGCGGAGTCATGGGCGCCCCAACGTGGCACCCACGGCACCCGGCGCGCGCCG
This sequence comes from Cymbomonas tetramitiformis, assembly GCA_001247695.2. NCBI lineage: Eukaryota > Viridiplantae > Chlorophyta > Pyramimonadophyceae > Pyramimonadales > Pyramimonadaceae > Cymbomonas > Cymbomonas tetramitiformis. Next base: position 20,759 of record LGRX02034761.1, read on the forward strand.
GTGCCGTCGGCGGTTGCCTCCCCCATGCCCACCTGAAGAGGCCATCCGCCGTGCTCCATATCCCCCAAATAAATCGATTTGCACCGATCGTCGCGATTCTTTGCGAGCTAGGTGGACTCGGCCCCTCCATCCTCGTTTGCAAAGCATGAAGAGCCATGCGTGCCCCCCACGTGGCACCATGGCATCGATATTTGACATATATATACTTAACCCTTAAGCCGGTGGTTAGAATTCGAGGGTTTTCTATATGTGTTGTGAGAATGGATTTTTGCGATGCATGCTTAGTCACTAAATGCCCGTTTGCTTTACCAATTATTGCATACCTATATTACCAACTATTTGCGACACTACATGTCGATATATGTCGAATATATCCACTCTTATATGCGCACATGGTTAGAATGTTTTCGATTTTACAGGCACGATTCAATTTCATCGTCATTGTTGACGACATCTGCTCGACATATTTTTGCACAATTTTGGAATTAAATCATCGACCTTGATGATACGTTCCAAGGATGATTCACTTGCACCGATGTGCGTTCATCTGCCTATCGTTTTCTGTGGATTTATGCCAAAAAAACACTAAAAATACATATATTTCACAATGTTTTCCATACTTAAGGAATGTTTTCCATACTTAAGGGACACGTGTGGTGATTTTTGCGATACTATGGGTCATATTCCATGATGATAGCCACCAATCACTTACATAATGATCGGGACATGGCCCATGATGCAACGCGTGCTTGTAGATGAGCCGTAGGTAAGTATAACGTTGCAGTTTAGGCGCGTTTTGTATGGTTTGCAAGATAAAATTACGCAAAAAACGTACAAATGTGCAACTGATTCGCGACAAATATGCGGGTACGTGCGATATATATTATGCATACGTGCCCCGCACAAGTACGCTACGCTTACATATGCACACAACGGTGTACGTGCAAATACTCAGTGCACAAATCATGCAAGGTATGCAACCGCAATTGCCCAAGCAGCATATACTTTGCCATCGCTTCTGGGTCAGATCTGACCCAGATACCGGCTTAAGGGTTAAGCCGCGAATGAGTTGTGCACAGGGCTCACGTTCAGCCCTCGTTTGCTGAGCGCTAAATTGCTACTATGTCACACACCGATATTTGACTTATATTTCAGCCACAAATATAGGTCGCGTGCCCTCCCTCATGCGAGCTGCAAATTGCGTTATGCCGCACGCCAATATACACTCCGCGCTCTTGCTGCCTGATGCACTATCAGCGCTCCCGCACTTTGATGCACTCTCTGCGCTCCTGCTGCATGATCCTTGATGCACTCTCGGCACTCCTGCTGCCAGATGCACTCTGCGATCCTGCTGTCTGATGCACTCTCTGCACTCCCGTTGTTTGATGCACTCTCTGCGCTCCCGTTGCCTGATGCACTCTCTGCGCTCCCGATGCCTGATGTCAAGTGGCTACTGTCCAAATTCAAAGTCCTCCCACAAGGACTAGTGCGAAATGGTGGCATTGGTCACGAATAGATCGACTATTTCAAGCGTATACCGCAACCACGCATCATATTCATGAGTTAAATGAATTTGTTTTCCTATTATGCTGGATTCAGTGACCCGCTACCCGTAACTCGTCACTATGACTCCCGTTAGCTGTACCAGTACTCGTACAGTACTAGGTGTCAGATACCTAGGTCACAGACAACTATATTCGTTTAACCTTTTAATCTATATCACACTTGTATGAACTTAACAGTGACACCCGATATATTGGTATAACAATATATCTCACAGGTTATGGAGTATCACCCCGCTTTCTTCACTGCTAACTTTGCCATGATTGGCTAATTTCTTCCGATTGGCGGGGCGTTGGGGCCTCGCGAGGTGTTAAATTGGAAAATCTAGGGCGTGCGGCTTGCGCAACGTTGCGGTGAGATCTTCAATCGGAACTTTCGGCTTATCCTTCGGGTGTCTGCGTTGGAATTTGTTTTTGACTGGGCCTGATCAACCTTGTCGACATCTCCTTGGCCGCCGCATCTTCGACTTCGTTGGTTTCGTTCGACCCCTTTTGGCCTCCCACTCCGTAACTGCATTGCCGTCGCTCACCACCCCACAATTTTCACCTCGCCTTTTCCCCAACGCCCCTCCTATAGGATTTATTTCTGATGACATCATCTTCAGTTGGGACCCCGGCCGTGGGAGCTAGAATGCGCTGAGACTCTGTTTTTGCTAGAAACGTGGGTGCTTGCTATAGGAGCACTCCGCAGTCAGCGCATGTTGCCCTTGCTGCAGATGACAGGACTCGTGGCAACGCTGTTTTATTTACAGTCGTCTTGGGACATCGACGTCGTAAAACGCGTTGCGAAGGACACCTTGGGGAACAAGGCGTCCTCATTTTCCGGAAGTGAAACACATCGTCAACTTCTTTGGGACTCCTTGGTAACTGCGTTGGAGGGCTCCTTTGTCAACAAGGACTCCTCCAACGAGGCCATTTTGACCTCGTGGACGTCGACAAGGAGGTACACCCAATTTACAACGACATCTTACTTCGCTCCTGGGTCTCGTTGACCACGCCCCACTCTCCAGCTCGTAGGTGGGTCGACGCGTCGGCTAGGATTTCTCCGCGCGACGGTAAGCGTGCCCTTCTGGAAATTACGAAACGGCTTTTACCGCCTGGACATCGGCCCCTCCGCCACCACGAGGAGTTATTGGCTATTTCTTTTGGACCCTCGGACGATCCGGAGCCCCTCGTGCCTCAATTCGACGAATGCATCAAGGCTATTGCGGCCTCTGGAGCTGGTACCCTTGACGACAAGGCCGCCAAGCGACAGCTGCTGGCGGCACTGGACGGTGAGTTTTTATCGAGAGGTAATCACCCCACTCCGTCTTGACACCAAATTGGCGAAAGTGGCGATTGAGGAGATCTACACCCACGTCCTCGAGGTGTGGTGGTGTGCGAACCCTGATGGCCATCCCACTCGCCCCAAGGCTGTACCGTCGCACACGCATCTCGCAGCGGCGTACACAGGTGGGGACCAGCCTGACGTGCAGGATTTCCTCCAGGAGTTTGCTCGCATCGTGGGTGAGGCTTCCACTTTGCTTGCCTCACTTCGTCATGAGGGACGTAAGAATGAGCGTGACACACCGCCGCCACGGGATGAATTTCCCCGTCGGCACAACGCCAGTGGTGTCAAGTTTCCGCCGTCCAAGTGGCGCGATGACCGCAACCGTCGACCTGACGGTAAGTTTCATGGACATGGCCGTCGATTAGGCAAGTTTAATCATCGTTTTGCGGCCTCCCCGCTCCCGAAAGGGGGAAATTGGTCGCAGTCGCGTTCCACGCAAGCGGCACGGAGCGTTTCTTTTCACTCCGCGTCTTCGGCTTTCGTCCAGGAGTGCCCCCTTTGTCCGGGTCACTATCACGACACGGCACGTTGCCCGGCGGTGTGTGGTTCGTGTGATGTGGACTTACGTGATACCGCCATGGACATGCATGGACCTCGTCGTTTCGGCCTTTCAAACTGCCTACGATGACGGGAACGACGGGGAATTTGCCGAGTTGTGCCACCAGCACGACCGACCGCTGGTACGTGACGACCCTGAGCCCTTTACGTACCCGGCAGGACACGACGTGGGATTACTGTACGTGCGCACTATGCGGGTTTGGGACGTACTGTAGTACATCGGACACCGGCATGGGAGATGTGCTTGCCGACGCGCGAGGCGTGCTCCCCTCTATGCGGTCTGCGGCTGCGGCTGCGGCTGTAGAGGTCGGTGGTGCTGCCACAGGGTAAACGTTATTGGACACGAAGTGGGAACTGATTCCGCGCGATCGAGATGTCATCAGACCTGAGACAGGTCGCCATCGTAATTTCGCCGGATCCGAGGTGCCACCGCTCCGAGGTGCACATGGTAAAACTGCGAACGGAAGGTCAAAGGCAAAGGGAAAGGCAAAGGGTTTAAGATTTAGCGGCAGTAGGAATAGTTTTCAGAAGCATATGGAAAGTATTCTAGTGCTTCTGAAAACTATTCCTACTTCTTCTATATCCTAAACCCTTTGACTTTCCTTTTACTGCTGCACGCGACCGGCAAGCATCTTTGAAACTTCCGAGTTTGAAAGATGCGTTTTGTATTTTGGGTGCACCCTAAAATTACAAAACAGCCGAGCGCTTCCCGTTTGTGCGGGATATTCACATGTATTCCATGGCATATTTCATATGAATTAACACACATGCACACGCAGGGGAAACCCTCGGCTGCTTGGCATCTTTGGGTTTGGGTTCGAACCCAAACCCGAACCCAAAACATCTGCCTTATAAATAAATTGCGCGTTTCGCGCACAAGTAACTTGAAGCCTTGAGCTTCAGGTAACTTAAAGATATATCCCTTGGCAGTATTTGTGCCAAGCTTCGTGCTCTAGGACGCACGGGAAGCCCTCGGCTGTTTGGCATCTTTGCGTTTGGGTTCGAACCCAAACCCAAACCCAAAACATCTGCCTTAGAAACAAAACGCGCGTTTCGCGCACAAGTAACTTGAAGCCTTGAGCTTCAGGTAACTTAAAGATATGTACCTTGGCAGTATTTGTGCCAAGTTTCGTGCTCTAGGACGCACGGGAAGCCCTCGACTGTTTGGCATCTTTGGAATTGGGTGTCACGTTCGAACCCAAACCCAAAACATCTGCCTTAGAAATAAATTGCGCGTTTCGCGCACAAGTAACTTGAAGCCTTGAGCTTCAGGTAACTTAAAGATATGTATCTTGGCAGTATTTGTGCCAAGTTTCGTGCGCTAGGACGCACGGGAAGCCCTCGGCTGTTTGGCATCTTTGGGTTTGGGTACGTTCGAACCCAAACCCAAAGGCAAAGGCATAGGACAGTTTCGTAGATTCTGTCCCGATGCCTTCGCAACCTCGCATGCTAACTCATATTATAATGAATATTCAACATTCAAGCGTTGGGTACCCCACGCCAACGGGAAGCGCTCGGCTGATTTGTTATTTGGGTATGCGCACCCAAATGACCAAAAACGCATCTTCGAAACTCGTTAGTTTCAAAGATGCGTGGCCGATGCCTTCGTGCTTATGTGTATATTTCATATGAAATATGCCATGGAATAAATGTGAATATCCCGCACAAACGGGAAGCGCTCGGCTGTTTTGTAATTTTAGGGTGCACCCAAAATACAAAACGCATCTTTGAAACTCGGAAGTTTCAAAGATGCTTGCCGGTCGCGTGCAGCAGTAAAAGGCAAGGCAAAGGGTGTAGGATATAGAAGAAGTAGTCTGAATAGTTTTCAGAAGCACTAGAATACTTTTCATATGCTTGTGAAAACTATTCCTACTGCCGCTAAATCTTAAACCCTTTTCCCCTTTGCCTTTGACCTTCTGTTCGCAGCTTTACCATGTGCACCTCGCAGCGGTGGCACCTCGGATCCGGCGAAATGACGATGACGACCTGTCGCTGTCTCAGGTCTGATGACATTGACATCTCGATCGCGCGGAATCAGTTCCCACTTCGTGTCCAATAACGTTTACCTGCCACAGCCGGTGCACAGGCACCCCTTCACCTTGGCACGTTGTCTGTGCCGCAGGTGGTGTGCGATGTGCCACCACCTGCCAATCACGAGATCGACACTCAGCGGCTTCACCCGGTTTTGCCTTCGGACCCGGCAGCCTACGAGTCGCCTTTTGGGGCACCCTTTGAGGGGACCTTCATGGACAGGTTTCACCCGGCATGCCCTGACTTGTAACCCTTCCCTTAATGTATGCTCACGTAAGTTTGCTAGGGGGCACGTTCACGACGTGGAGCTTTCCGTGATCGACGATGACACCGACTCGGACATTTTTTCTTCCCATGGAGACGTGATTCCTTCGGCCCCACCGGCTACACTTTCACGTGTCGGTGCGGCAAGATTGCCGGGGCCATCTCTTTTGCATCCCTGGCCCTGCCCGCACTCATGTGCCTTGCATGTGTCTCAGCGGTTCAGGGTTCGGTGGTGCTCGATCGAGCCGCTGACTTCTCCGCAGCGGTACATCCCACCGGGGTGACGACTGCCAACTGTCTGTCTGACTTGCCAATCACTTTCCCTTTTAGCATTTCTTTTGCTTCTTTGGTTTCGGCAGCCTCGAACCTTGACTTTTACGATTCTGGATTCCTGGATTTTCTCTACGCATCTGGTTCTGGATTCTGGTTCTGGACTCTGGTTCTGTACTCTGGCTTATGGACTCTGGTTTTGGTTACACATCGTTGACATGGACCACTTCTTCAACTCCGGTGAACTCTGCAGCTTTGTGGACCACTTTGAAAGTGGCTGAGTAGCTGTGGAATTGGCTGTAGGAACTTAGCTGAAAGCAGTCTCCTAGCAGCAGTTTTAGAATGGGACCGCCCTGGCTGAAAGCACAGGCCTCCCACTAGTAGTTTCCAGCTTCTTGCTGTTTGTTGTTTCGGACTTTTCTGATTTAGCTGTGCCTCTCTTTGCCACCTGTAACAGTTCTCCGTACAGTCACAGGGTGGTGTGCTGGATTCAGTGACCCGCTACCCGTAACTCGTCACTATATATGACTCCCGTTAGCTGTACCAGTACTCGTACAGTACTAGGATATAGGTGCCAGATACCTAGGTCACAGACAACTATATTCGTTTAACCTTTTAATCTATCTCACACTTGTATGAACTTAACAGTGACACCCGATATTTTGGTATAACAATATATCTCACATCATATTTGGACAACCCATAGATGGCCTTAGCTGCATTTGTAGCAATAATGGCACGCTTCGAGGGCATGTTCGTTTGCAAAAGTCGTCGTAAAAACGGTGGTCCTTCCACAAGGACCACCACGGACCACCGCCAGACCACCTTATAGCATTTTGGAGGCCGCATGGGGGCCTCTTAGTGGTGCTCACGGTGATATATTTTGAGTTTATGAACACATATGAAAACTTAGTGGGATACAGTAGTTCGGTCTCTAGACGCCATTTCCGCTCCATTGCAATATGATGCATGCCGAACCCCAAGCGAATTCCCAAATATTCGAATTTCACACTTCAGAAATTATTGATTGGCCGTCTTAAACAATTACTTCCCGTCGCATGATTCGATGTTGGGATGATTTAAAGCTTTCAGAAATTCACAATGTGTATATAGGTATATAGTTGAAGTTTAAATGTGTCGCGTACACCAAGGGCGTCAGTTATGCTTTCCCAAGCGAGCAGTTCGTTGTGTACGTCGGACTACATGTCACCACCAAAATGCTCGCGCCAAAATGCTCGCAAAATGCACGGGTGAAATGATACATTAAACACAGCCAGCATACTCATTCCAACCAGACCTATTGCCCGAACATCATTGGAACATCGATGTTAGGTTGATATGATCGCATTCACGCTGGTCTAGCCATGATATACTATTGGTAAAAATAATTAGGTAAGATGGGGCCCCATTTTGGTAGATTTCGAAAGTTCAAAAAATAAAAAATAAAAAATCGAGGATAGTAGTCTTAAATGCAGTTGTCATGGATATATTACGTGGATATATACCGAACCATCCATTGAAGTACTTAATAATATAGGACCCATACTAACTAACTTTCGTGGGATCAAGATTATACGGCCAAATAAATTATTTGGAACTTGGTCCTTGTGGGAGGACCAAAAGGCGTTCTTGGTCCTCCCACAAGGACTGCGGGGCAGTAGCCACAAGGTATGGCAAACGCGAGGTCAAAAAGTGCTCGGTAAACGCAATTTTTTTTTATTGACTTATCGGATCCGCGGGGACATTGTAAACGCACAGGAACTTGTCCGTACAAAAAAGGATGCGCAACGGGGAAGTTATGCTCGATACACTTCACGATTCACCCATACTTAACCATACTTAAGAAAAAGTTTATATCGCCCACATTTAAAAATCTAGAAGAAATTGCGTTTCCCGAGCACTTTCTGACCTCGCGTTTGCCATACTTTGATGTACTCTCTCGCGTTGGCGGCGTTTAAGGAACATACGAGTGCACGAAGATCGAAGGGTATTAGCACGAACGGAGATCGCAAGATCACAAGGTATCGGTCTCGCACCGGTTGTTTGTACCGAACACGTTGAGGGCGCTCCCGAATTCTCATGCGCGGCAGTGAAAGCTTGCGTGGTTTCAAAAGCAGAATGAACAACGGCACCACAGTGGCTAGGAGCTTGAAGGTCGGTAACGGGATCGCTTCTCAGAACTTGCGCATAAGTCCTTACCGGGTTCGAGCCTGGGCTCGTGCGCCCCTCATATGCAGTCCCGTCATGAAGAACAACATGCTCATGTTGCCCAGAACTGTATGATTGTGTGTCCCGTGCGCGTTGGGTTCATTAGCAGGGAGGGATAAACAAGCACCGTCATTGACATTGGAACTCGTCACACTGGACTGGATCTTACTGGGGACGGGAGCCCGGATTTGGATTGCAAGTCCGACGCGAGTGGACACTTGGGGACTGCACAAACGCTTTCGCTGTATTCAAGAATCGATGTAGAGCAATGTTAATAGTTTGCCCAATATTATGTTGCTCAGGCGGCAGATTTGGTTTAATTGTCATGCAATGGCGGGAGATCGGACGCCCCGCGCCCGGGCTGTATTGGAATATCATTTTAAGCCACGGGTCATTAAAGGATAAAATTAGTAGCACCGGGCTATCTAGTGTCTGTTACCCATCTGTTGGCTATAGCCAACATTAGGGCCCCGTATGTTGGCTGGAGCCAACATAAGCCTTGCTGACAATGCCGGGAGCTGTCGGTACCGGATTGTATATTTCATTAGCTCAAAATGACGGTGGGGATGTTCTCTTTCACACATGCGTTAACAACATTGGGACGCTCGAAATCATCGGCGAGAATTTAGGTTAATATTCAAGAGAATGTGAAAATTTGTGGAATTTCCAAGGAATTTTGGGTGTTTACATACCCATGTTACTTCGATCGATATTTTGAGGGTCAAGATGAACTCGGATGAAAGTTTTGACAAGCTCGAGATCTTGACAACATGGGCGTTCGATTTTTCAATGGCCTTCTCATGCCGCTCACATTGCACAATTTTCTTATGTTGGCTGCAACCAACATAATGAGCATTTTGTATTTTCGCGATCATACCCCAACTATAGGGCACAATTATGCAAGCCCCCATGGGTGTAAGAAGGTATACCACGTATCGACATTTTTTAAAAGGTCTAGTAGCCCTTCAAACAACATTGCTTTGGAGCAATAAGTAATATGCTTCGGAACTTTGGGCTTTATGTTGGCTGCAGCCAACATAAAGATGGGTAAGCGACACTAGGAATTTAATTATTTGAAACGGGCTATCAAGGAATAAAAATCTTTGCCACCGGGCCATTCAGGAATATTCGTACTTGCCGCCGGGTCGGGATTTAAGCCACGGGCTGTCTACAATATAAATTAAAGCCACCGGGCTATTAGACTTTTTCAAATTAAGCCACCGGGCTAATACGGAATTAAGATTCATGCCACCGGGCTATTACCCATTTCCATTTATGCCACGGGCCATTTCGGAATAAAAACCTTTGCCACCGGGCTATTACGAAAAAACCCCAACAATGAAACCTCACCGTATAAACGTATAAACCTCACATAATCGATAATGAAACCTCACATAATAGAAAAACATCTGCTATTATCAGTACTGTTATTATTATTATCATTGTTATCATGATTACATTTCTGCCGGGTGCGGCGTGCGTGGGGGATGGCCTGAGATTGTTGTTATCCCAAATCGAAATGGGCTAGCTAAGCTAGTTGCTATATCTCAATAGCGCCTGTCAAAGCCAATCATCTCTCCCAACAGGGGAGAGGAAACCGGCAGAGAAAAATGCACGGTCGTCGTGCTAAAAACTCTAGCTGTCAGAGAGTCGGAGCCGTGGTCGGGGAGGTGGAGGGGTGGCTGAAACCAAGGCATTGTACCCATTGTGTCGCGATATTCCGATATATCGATATATCGGGGAAATCGGTATCGATCGATGCATTTTTTGGCAAATCGGAATCATTAGAATCGATCGATTGCCACATTAAAGAAATCGATTTCGCATGCAAAAAAATTGGCATCGATCGATGTTTCACATTAACAAATCGGTATTGATCGACTTCGCACGCCAGCAAATCAGTATCGATCGATGTCAACATGTGGCTTGAGATATCGATATGTTATTCGCATATCGGTATATCGGAATCTTAACCAATCTTTGATGTTTCAATTGATCCAGGAAGTAGAGCTAACGGGATTTTCATAGGTGGAAATTTGCAAAAGTTCGATATTTTGACGCAAGTGATGGAGAACGTAATAGCGACAAAGCACTAGCTCTCCAATATATTTTTATATTCAGGCGATCAACTCTGAATATATATTTATACGTCGCTTCAAACTCGACGCTTGAGCGCAGAGTGAGGCTCGAACACGAGATCTCATGGTTCATAGTCGCACGCCTTGCCAACTACACCATCTCAGCCTCATGGTTCATAGTCGCACGCCTTGCCAACTACACCATCTCATGCTGTTGTACCCTTGAAAAAAGAAACGTTCCGGCGGGTACATTTTGGTTTGCAGGCACGTTCACACTGGAGAGAGGGGTGAGTTGGGCTCGAGCGGCATGGAAGCATGATTGGAAGCCCAAGCCCACGGTGCTGGTGAATACCGAAACCACTGTTGCGCGAAAGAAGGCGACAAATAGTGTCAGCGCTGCAAACATTTTGCAGGACTCAGATGATGAGGAAGAGGCCCCTGTGGCAACATCCTCGGGTGCAAGTGAGAGTGGATGTGAGGAACAGATGGATGAGCGTGCGCGCTACCTTGCACACCCGGATGCCGCACAAGGCACAGATCCTCTTAAGTAGTGGCACTTGCACATGGGTGTCACAAACCACGGCTTATCGTGTACCTTAGCCGGGTTGTGACACTTGCGACAGCAGTCTCTGTGACGAACGTATGACACGCGCAGTACGATACGCGCGAGTAGTTATGACAGTGACGAGATACGGAAGTACGGATGGGTGTTACACTTGTTTGGAGATAGCGAGAATAAGTAGGGCGGCGTAGCAGGGTGAGGCAGACGCTCATTTTTGTTTTGCCTTCGCAACAGTGAGTCCGAAAATAGGAAGTGCTCGCTCAGACCGCGAAAACAGCAGTGTTATGATATAAAGATTTATGATATATGACATTCTTTTCCTTGTGAAGTTGTACATTTGTTGTACTTGCGATTGTGTGATAGTGTCAGAACTGTAACCTTCAGTCTTTTTCAAAACAAAAATGTGCCTTATTACAGACATGTCGTCTGTAATTCTGAGAGCGAAACTGCAGTCCTGAAGAACGAGGCTTCCAAAGGGTGAAGCCAGGGACGGATTTATCCGTACTGGTAAGCTTGGAAGAGGTTGAGGGAAGCAGACTGTTGTGACACTCGAGGTTCAGCAGCCTGGCAAGACACAGCAACAGCGATTATTAGCGTATCCTGGACTATCCCGGTGATGCGAAGCACTGGATGGTAAAGCCAGGGACGGATTTATCCGTACTGGTACGCCTGAAGGCGTAGAGCGGAACCGGAGGCTCATTATTCGATATGATGACAGCGTTGAGAATGTTATTCTGGAGTATTCTGGGAAATGGCATCCTGCTGGAGCGAAGCACCGGACGGTCAAGCCAGGGACGGATTTATCCGTACTGGTACGCTTGAAGGCGTAGAACGAAACGGGATTGTCAGTGGTTATTATCACAGCAGCGGTCATTGGCCTCATTGCGGCATTCTGGCTTATTCTAGGAGATGGTATCCTGCTGAAGCACAGCACTGACCAGGGACACTGAAAGTGAAAGCAACGGTGCTGGCTATCTGGAAGGAGTGGAGAAGAACAGGGAGCGAATTACCCGCAAGATTCAACACTTACTTTATGAGCGAGTACCTCCTTGCAGTGATTGTCCCTTAGAGCGAAGCACTGAAAGGTGATACCAGGGACGGATATCCGTACTGGTAAGCTTGGAAGTGTAGAGTGAAAGGGGCTTTCACATTGGGACCTTCTCACTGCCGGGAAAATAGCAACGGAGTCGAATACTGATCGCCAGAAGCAGCAAAGAGCGGAAAGACGTACCCAGAGAGCGGTGCGGGTGAGCCAGCACTTTACAGAGCTGGAAGAAGAGGAAGCAACAACCGGAGGTCAGCCTGAGGGCCAAGCCCCAGTTCAGCCTGAGGTCCGAGCCCCGGAGCCTTTAGTGATATTTGAGGAGGAGATGGAGTACAGTGACTCCACTCGCCTTGCCCTTGGAACTCTGCCCATATACACGGGCACCAAGGAGGAAGGCCGGCCTAAGTTCCTGCGGGAATTCGCCCTCATGTGCGAGAACTTCGTCCGCCAGCACAACGCCAGCATCAGGAAGAAGCCCAGGTCTGTGGCGAACGCTAATCTCACTGAGTGAGGCGCAAAAGAAAGCCCTGAGAGAGACACCACCTGACTTTGAGACATTGTGGGACATCATCCCCGCGTGTCTAGCTGGCGAAAACTCACAAAGCCTCAGCTGGTGGCGTGAGAACTATGAAAGCGGGGGTATAGTGGCTTCGAACATGGATAGAGTCCTCAAGGACACCAGCTCACATGGCTTGCTCGAGGGCTCTATCCCATGCGCTAGGCCCCCCTTTAATGAAATGAATGCTGGTACTACGTGGGTGATAGCGAGACCAGCAACGGCCCAAGACGCCCAAGGAGAGGTGTCCAACGAGTATCTGATGACTAACGGAACTTCGCTAAAAGGGTTGACGGGCCAAGATGGCACCTATGACACGCAGTATTTCTATGCCCTCAGGGGCTTCATTGCTGCGCTTGACAAGAAATTCATGATGAAGGGAACACAGGAAAAAGTTGACCTGTTGACCCAGAAGCCCCAAGAACTGGGGCAAGATGGTCTAACGTATATGAAGATGTGTCAACGCAGGGAGATGCAGCTCAACACCGGGAAGGTGCTGAGCGACGAGGCTCTGCGTACCTTCATTGAGGACTGCGTCGAGAACCTCCGCATCAAGATCTTCCAGACGCGGGTGAAAGAACAGCTGAGGGCTCAGTTCCCGCCACCCAACCGGGTGACCTGGAAGGACCTGGAGGCCATCATCGAGGTGCAGGACAAGCTCAAGAACGATGCGGAGTCCTGGATCCTCACCTTCCTGCAGGAGATCACTAGGCGATGTGGCTGTCAGTACTCCACCTGGGAAGCCCGACAGCATGGCATCGACCTCAAGGCCATCAAGAACTCGATCAAGAAGATAGAGTCAGCCGGGGAAGGGCAGTCAGGAGACCTCGAGAACAGCAAGAAGGCGGATACATCGCCTGCGAAAAAGATGAAGAAGGAAGTGAACGTCGCCGAGAGAGCCAAGAAGCCTGCGTGCAACAAGCCACCTCCACCGGCAGAGGGCAGTCGTACCAACGACAAGCCCAAGTGTCTCCGTTGCTTTGGAGGAGGCTGGCATGAGTCTGATCCCGAGCAGTGCAGAAGTGGCTACAAACATGCCAAGATGCCAGCGGGGTACCACGAGAGCAGGCTTGGGTCCAGCAAGTGGTGGGATGCCGAGAACGCCGCCTTGAGGATGTACAACTTGAAGAATCGCTTCAAGAGCTCCGACTGGGGCATTCTGGTGACCGACTGGCAGCAGCTGTTCAATGATGAGAAGGACAAGTACCGTGCTAAGCCGCCACCAGCAGACAAACAGAAGAGTCCAACTGGTAACTCAGACGCACTGACGGCTGAGTATCAAGGCATGGTGGCTGCCCGAAAGACTGCTAGTCGTGCTGGCAGCGTGAAGTCACAGGTCCTCTCCGAGGACGAGGGTTCCGACGAGGAGCCGGTCACTGCGAGCGTCGCGGAAAGGGAGGTGTACATCTCTGACGCGCACGAGGTGAACCACCGCGAGATCACTGGACCAGGAGTGGCATCCGGCTCTCCAGCCAGCTTGCTCTCAGCACTGGCTGAAGAGATGGGTGAGGAGGTGCTCTCAGATGCGCTCAACGCCTTAGGCTTAGGGAAACTCCCCGAAGCACTGAGCAAGGGTGGTGAGCCCGAGGTCGTGGCAGCGCCAGCAGTAGCGCTGGGTAGCACTCAACACATGAGGGGGTTCCCAGTGAAGACACCCCAGAGCCGAAAGTGTTCAGAACAGCACACTCTCGCGAGGAGCCTGCGAAAGGCGGCTACGGTGCAGGCCATGGGCCCAGAGGAAGTGCAGAAAAGGGGGGATGTTACGCAGTTGAGCAGAGCCCAGGTGAAGATTGCCAGTCAACTGAACTGGGGCTTAGAACTGGTGATGACGGTTCCTCAGGAAGTCAGACGCTTGGCGCACGAGGTGACTTGGAAGAAGGTCACACAGGTCTGGGACCCATGGGCTGGTACAGGTGTGATTGGCAAGGTGATGTCACTGGAGTGCGTGGCCTCACTTGAAGTTCATGAACAACGATTGGAACCCGCAGTTGAAATGGCATGAAGCCCTCAACGCATTACAGCCGGGCAACTATCGTGCCTGGAAAGAGAAGTATGGAGTGTGTGATGCGGTGATAACCTCGCCGTGGTTTGCAGTACTGGACATCGCGTTGCCATTGGCAGTGCTGGCCAGTAGGGTGGTGGCTTGTATTCATGTGCCATCGCATTATATGACAGATATGACAGAGAGCAGGGCACAGTACTTTCGTAAGTTGTGCCATGCTGGGCGCCTACACGTGATTGGACACTTGGAGCATGGGCCCATTGGTAGAAGATGTATGTGGGTTATGGTGTTTCGAAATCCTCTGACACGAGCAAGGATGCTACGAGGAGGAGAATCCACTGGAGTGGGTATGTTCACCTTCAGCATGGGCAAGTTCGCGCTGGATGGTATCACTACTGAAGATGCTGAACAAGCTCTTATCTAATGTCTGTGCCACCAGTGGCAGCTACAGATGGGGGATGTTGAGAAAAAGAGCTTGCATAAGTTGTAGAAAAACAGATATCAAAAATTTTGAACTTTTGTGTGGTCACTGTAGGGAGTTGACTGTGCAGTTACATAAGACAATATATGCAGTACTGAGCTAGTGTTGTAGGAGTGCTGACAATAAATAAGACTGTCTAGTAGTAGGGCTAGAGAGTCGTGCTTTGTGTGGACGCTTCGTGCATAAGTTCGCGAGAGCTGTCACAAACCACGGCTTATCGTGTACCTTAGCCGGGTTGTGACACTTGCGACAGCAGTCTCTGTGACGAACGTATGACACGCGCAGTACGATACGCGCGAGTAGTTATGACAGTGACGAGATACGGAAGTACGGATGGGTGTTACACTTGTTTGGAGATAGCGAGAATAAGTAGGGCGGCGTAGCAGGGTGAGGCAGACGCTCATTTTTGTTTTGCCTTCGCAACAGTGAGTCCGAAAATAGGAAGTGCTCGCTCAGACCGCGAAAACAGCAGTGTTATGATATAAAGATTTATGATATATGACATTCTTTTCCTTGTGAAGTTGTACATTTGTTGTACTTGCGATTGTGTGATAGTGTCAGAACTGTAACCTTCAGTCTTTTTCATGTTGAGAAAAAGAGCTTGCATAAGTTGTAGAAAAACAGATATCAAAAATTTTGAACTTTTGTGTGGTCACTGTAGGGAGTTGACTGTGCAGTTACATAAGACAATATATGCAGTACTGAGCTAGTGTTGTAGGAGTGCTGACAATAAATAAGACTGTTTAGTAGTAGGGCTAGAGAGTCGTGCTTTGTGTGGACGCTTCGTGCATAAGTTCGCGACATGGGAGAGTTTCCGTATCTGTCAAAGATGGTATGACAGTTTTTATCACTTCCTGCAACTAGTGCAGGAGTTGAGCGTGCTTTCTCTGCTGCGAGTGGTATGCACAATGACTTCCGCAAGTTGCAAGAGGGCACAATTCAGCATACCTTGATGGCCTCCATAAACACTGTGTAATACTGAAATAATATTTTCATACTGTTTGCATGTGCTAGTTGTGTCACTGAATGTCAATTTTTGTAGTCCTGTGCAAAATTGCAAATGTATATCGGTTGAATCGATTGGCATCGACAATCGGAATATCGGTTGCCTTTGACAATTATCAGAATTGATTGATTTACACAAATTGTATATCACTATCGATCCATATGCAAGTGGTAAATATCAGAATCGATCGATCGCGGTTGAAGTATATCTGAATCGATCGATCGAGTATATACTGGTTAAATCGGAATTGATTGATGTAAAATTGAATAAATTGGAATCGATCGATGCAGTTATAATATTTATCGGAATCGATCGATATGCTCGTACCCAACCTATACAATGCCTTGGCTGAAACTAAGGCGGAGGGGAAGGAACACGAGGAGGAAAGGGGGCCTGGGAAGGAGGAGGAGGAGAAGGTGGCAGGGTGAGGGCGAGGGAAAGGAGGGTGAATGGTGGTGGTGGTGGTGGTGGTGGTGGTGGGGTTGGCGGGAAAACGCCCCTAATCGGGCCGGTCGCCAATACCATATATGTGGGCTACTCCTCCCCCCCTGCCAGGCAAGGAACCGCTAACTCCGAACTGTTGATATACCAACTCTCTTGGCAAGGCTTGGTATTAGTTGCGCCGATATTCTGATGTATCAATATATCATGATCGTATTAGAATCAGTTGATGAAATGCGATGCCGGATTATGATAATTAGATCAATCGATCGAATTTCATAAAAATCAGAATCAATTGATCGCCCAAGGGATCAATCAGAATTGATCAATGAAAAAAAGGGTTAATCAAAATATATCGATTGAAATTGGACTTAAGCAGAATCTATGGATCCTGTTTTTTGTGCTGATTATCAAAATGTCAAGATGTCCCGCAAATTCCCTGGTCCTTCTGCTAACACGACCGGGGTAGAGCGGATCGGGCTTTCTCTGTTGCAGGCCAAATGCATAGTGATCTTACAACGACGAGTGTTAGTGAGGGTACAATATAGCGACTCAGTGATGGCTTCAATTATTAACACCAAATAAATTGTATAAGTAAATTTAGCAGTAGCGAAATGCTTGTCGGTGTGTGGTGCGTCGTGCTCTAGAGCCTAATTATCAGTTGCACTCATCATAATTGATTGATGCGAATTTTTAGATATCAACATTGATCGATGCCAAAACATACTAATTACAATCGATCAATTGCGTTGGTCAAATATCGCAATCAATTGATTTGCGAATAACACTACTAATTTATTACTGTTAGTCGGAATATCAAAAATCAATTGATAATCCGATTACCAACTTATACCACGCCCTGCTCTGGTGCCACGTGTGTCATTGATGGAATGTGACTCGATAAGGCCTTGGACAATGCACAACGACGTGGCGGGCCGGTTATATTATTCGTTAAGTGCAATTCACAAGCGGCCCACTACCCCATTTGCCCTTGCACGGCATCAGCTTTGGAAACCCTTAGCCAACTTCCTGTGACGTGCAATATTGTGCCCGTGGGCACTACGACAGATGCTCGGAGATATGTTTTTGATTGAACGTGCAAAGGTACACAATTCGGATTTTTATAATATACTGGATCAGGGCCAGATTGAGGTACAGACGATAATTCGGTTCCGAGTTCTGAAGGCTAAACACTTCTCAAGTGCTCCACTTATTCACTCGTCACTCAGGTTGCAGGGTCAACCACTCGACAGCCGATGTCACACTTCGGCTCAACGTTCAATTCCCGATCCGATCTCATTTCTAATTCCGATTCGCCATTCTCGATTCAGATGTTATGCCGACAGACTGACACGATGACTGCCCCACAGTACTGTCATACTACTGTACTGTCATACTGTCATACTGTCATAGCGTCATACTGTCATACTGTCATAACCTTGATATCTGATATTCGATTTCATTGTCTTTTCAACCCCGATGCGAATCTGACCATTCTTCGAGGGTCTGACTGAGTTCCACGATGACACCCCCCACAGTACTGTCATACTACTATAGTGTCATACTGTCATACTGTCATAGTGTCATACTGTCATACTGTCATACCCCGGACATCTGGTATTCATTCTCATCGTGATTTCAAGCCCAATTTCACTGTCATCGTGCCAATCCCAGATTACCCCCGATGACACACATACGGACACATAGGCATATCGGCTCACGCTGTGCCTCCGGGCACAACTCTCCCCCCCTTAGGAGTGGTCTACCTCCTGGGATCACTCCGCTAAGGTACCCATCTAAGTTCCAGTTCTTAGGTTTTCTGGTTCCTTTCTGTTTCCAGTTCTTAGGTTCTCTGGTCCCTCTTCGAGCACAGTTTGCCTGCCGCTACCAGGGCACCACTTTCACGAAGAAGGGTGCCACTTGGAATCTAAAGCGGGTCTTCAGTCTTGCGGAGGCGTAAACGTCGGAAAGGTTGTCGCAGCAGAAGTGCTGGCACGGGATATACACTCGCGGATCGGCCCGCTCCAGTCTGCTGCGGGTGAGGTCCAAGCTGAGCAGTCTCTGGATGAGCACCGGTTGCCCATCTGCACGCACACGGTGTTGAAGCAGTACAGCGTAGCAGGGGCGTGGGTGGCGCTGAGTTCGTCCATATGCAGGTGGGCTTCATGTACTGCGTACCGTACATGCAGTAGGTACACACCAGCGGAGGAGGGAGCTGGCGCATCGTAGGACGAAGCCGTAGCGCGTTAGGGAAGCGACCTCTGGGGTTTTCCATGAACCAATGTTTCGGCTCCAGGTAGTCAATGATCTGCAATGCTCGTCGTACGATTTTGTCAGCCTGGGGAAGGTCAGGGGGTCCACCAGTGGTGCGCGCTTGACTGTACTGCCTGCAGGGGGGACTTGCCCAAACGACATCGAAGAATCCAGGCGGGTATTGTTTGTAGTCCCATTGCAGGATGTCACACACATGAGTGGGCTGCCAGATATGTCCGGAGTCGAGAGTCACCACTGAAGCGGAGGGGAAGCAATTTAGGAATTCTCTCTCTACTGAGCCAGTACCGCTGAAAAGTACGAGAATCCTGGGCGTGCGGGTTGCTTTCGTCTGTATCGCCAGCAGCTCTGTCACCAGTGCCAACGACCCATCTTCCACGCGCTCTTGGCGTTCCCACGGCAGAGGGGTATCATATTCCATCTGTTCGAGCTGGTCCAGTTCATCGCAGGGATTAGTGATGAGGTGGGCCAGTGTCATTCCGGCTTGAGCGGAGTGACGGCCACGTTGCTCACGTCGCCGAGTGGCTTCGTCGCGAACTTGCGCTTCCATGTGCAGTCTCGCTTGCTCGAATTCACGAAGCTGTTGAAGTGGACCTCCGCGTTCAAGTTTGTCACGCGTCCTCCATTGGTCGTGAGCTTTGGAGTAGCCAGTCCAGCGAACCTTCCACTCTTCCACCTCTTTTCCTCGAACAGACCGCACCCGACGTGCAAGAATACGCTCAACGTGTGCTTCCTTCTGACCGTCCACTACCACCTCTTCAGGTACTGCTAGGTGATCGCGTGCGGCGAAAGCATCTTGACCGCTGGTATACGGTTTGAGGCGATGTTGAGCAAACACGTCGTGTATCCGCCGGTGAGGAGGGAGGCGTAGGCGGTAGGCTACTGGAGCTCCCCTGTCGGCCTCTGGCATGGTCATCTGTACATCGCTGAAGAAGCGTTCGGTCACAGGGACTGGTCCATGCCAGCGCTTGGTCAATTTCCTGCAGATGGAGCGATCCATCACCTTCTCCGTAAGGTGTTTCGCCTCTATCCAGACCAGATCTCCAACAGCATACTCCCGCTGTCCGTGCCTACGATCAAACTGTTCGCGCTGTCGCTGTTGAGCCAGCTCTAACCGCTGTCTGGCGTCCCGCAGTTGCG
Organism: Cymbomonas tetramitiformis; assembly: GCA_001247695.2. Lineage (NCBI taxonomy): Eukaryota > Viridiplantae > Chlorophyta > Pyramimonadophyceae > Pyramimonadales > Pyramimonadaceae > Cymbomonas > Cymbomonas tetramitiformis. The sequence continues at coordinate 40,564 of LGRX02034761.1, forward strand.
ACGAAAATTTCACGGCCACTTCGTGTGCGGTGCCTACTCCCCCTGTTCGTCGTCCAGCGGTGGACTGTGCGGCCTCCAGGAAAAGGTCCAACTGCGACAGCGGCGAGAACCCGAACACCAGCTCAAATGGCGTGAAGCCAGTAGATTCACTCCTGGAGTCATTGATCGCGAACTCCACGTTAGTGGTGAACAGATCCCAGTCCTCCACATTGGCGTCTACGAAGGACCTGAGCATGTCCTCAATAACCCTGTTGCTGTGTTCCGCCTGGCCGTCAGACCGAGGGTTGTACGGCGTGGTACGAGCCCCCTTCACACCCATCAGTCTCATGAGCTCCTGCCAGAAGGCATCTTGAAACCGCGGGTCACGATCAGAGACAATCTTCATAGGCGCGCCATGTAAGCGCCACACCGAGTCAAAGTAGATTCTGGCCACCACAGCTGCAGAGCTGTCGCCGAAGTTCATCGGCACAACGTGGACCATCTTCGTCAGCTTGCAAGTGAAGGCCACGAAAGCGTCATTGCATCTCTCTGATACTGGCAGGCCGGTGACGAAGTCCACCGCGACATCCTGCCATGGCCTGTTCGGGATGCTGTGAGGGTTTAGCAACCCATCCGGGTAAGTGCCCCGCGGCCTCACTGATTGGCACACCGCGCAGGATGCAACCCAGGTGCCCACATCCTCCGCGGCACCGCGCCAATAGAAGCGCCGCAGCACCCTTTCCAGAGTCTTGTCTCGCCCAGTGTGACCCGAGGACAATGACTCGTGAGCATGACGAATCACTACTTCTCGAAGTGGAGAGTCCTCCCCCAGCACCAACTGATATCTCCCTGCTGCGCGCGGTTCTCCAAACCACTTCACCCACCAGCCTGAAGTCCTGTAGGCATTGGTGTGGTGCCGCCTTCACTTTCTCCCTCAGCGAACGTAGTGTCCCCTTTCGGGTGTACTCCGCTTTCAACGCACGCAGGAACTTTGAGTCCGACTGCTGGGAGGTTGCGTCTCTGAAGGCTGCTGCCTCACCTGTCCTTATCACAGCGGGGGCTGTTCGCGGATGCCTCACGCGTGCTGGCTGTGGTTTGGCGGGAGGGGCGTGTACTATCAGAACAGGCCAACGAAGGTCGAAGGCCTTCCCATCTGGGTTCTCGAAGAACTGATTGGGCTCGCCCTTATCATCGTGAGTAGGGATGACCTCCACGATCTGCATATTGGCCTTTCTGAAAAGTTTGCGCCACGCGGGGAGCTTGGACTCGTGATCTGGTAGAACGAAGACTGCTGAAGTGTTTTCTGGGTCTGCCTTCCATTCTGCGATATACTTGTTCAAAATCGCCTCCACAGTAATGTGCTTGGAGTTATATGGAGGGTTACACCAAACCCGAAGGCCCCTCCATTTCTCTGAAAGGCAGTCTGTCCAGAATCTATCCGCCTGTCTGTTGCGGCCGCCAAAGTCACAACAGGCGTCCACATCGAAGGGTCCAAAATTCTCGGCGTACTTCGAGGAGTACTCTGCTCGGACACGCCAATTCTGTGAGTCCTCTGGGGGAGTCTGCCGTTTTTGTGGGTGAAGGACCGGGGATGGAGCTGACTGCTGGGGCGCCTGCTGCGGGGGTGGTGAGCTCGCTGGCACCTTCTCAGTGGGCGCCTCCGATGCGTCAGCTCGTGATGTAGGCGTTCGCGTCTTCGGTGACGCCAACTGTGGAGGCGCTGGGGTCGTAGAGGCTTTCCCAGCGCGTGACATACTCCTCGTTATCCTTATCTGAGGTGGAGCTCTGTCAGGGGGTTCGTGTGGAGCTTCTGTCGGCTTCGCGCTATCAGCTTCAGGCCAGTCAGGCATGTCGAAGTCGAGGTGATTCTCCTTCATTCCCTTATAGAGCTTCGGATTAACGAGAGCGATGGTCTCCCCCATGTCCATGGCCTGTTCCGCCACGGAGAGGGTCTCCACTGCTGAGAGCCAACAGTCAACCGTCTGAGCCCAGTGGGGATGAGCTGCGGGTGGTGAGCTGGAGAAGCATTCAGACTCCAGCGTTGCCAGAGGGTCTTTCGGCAGGTCTGAGGTGGGGTCGATCACTCCTGCCTCCTTCAACCCCTCGCGAACGTCCTTGTCTTTGAAGTCGGGTCTTCTGGACAGGGCGTCTGGTACCAGCAGCAGCGCTCCCTTGATGTACTCCATTCTCGGGACTCCCACCTCCACCAGATCCATGTACCAGCGTGCCTGTCTGCGGCTAAGCTCTCTACCAGGTTCCATCAGCCATTCAAGGGGGCGGTGATCACCCTGGATGCGGAAGTTGGTGAAGATGAGGTAATGCCGCCAGGTGACGGTGGTACAGTGGTGTAGAGCACCTAGCTCACGCTCGCCGGTGTGATAATTCTGCTCGGCGGCTGAGAACTGGCGGCTCTCGTATGCTATCACGCGCAGCCCAAGACCATCTCCATTGTCTTGCATCAGTACTCCCCCAAGAGCGATGCCGCTAGCATCCGTCTGCACCACGAAAGGCGCTGTGCCGTCTGCGGCACCCTTAATGTTGGGCAAGGCGAGCACTGGCGCTGATGTGAGGGCCTTCTTCAGCTCCTCGAAGGCCCACTGCTGCATGGGACCCCACTCCCAGGGTACGTCCGACTTGGTCAACCGGGTGAGGGGCTGGGCGATCTCGGAGAAGCAGTGAATGAATCTGCGGTAATACCCCGCCAGGCCCAAGAACTGCCTGACGTGGGTAACCGTCTCCAGTTCGGGCCAGTCCCTCACTGCAGCCACCTTGTCGTGTTGGGGTCTGCAGCCATCCGCGGAGATACAGTGGCCAAGGAACCGCAAGGATTTCTTCAACAGTTGGCACTTGGACCTCTTGAGGAAGACGCCCTTCTCCCTGCACGTCAGGAGCAGTTGTTTGACGTGTTCGTAGTGCTCTGCAGCGGTGTTGCTGAAGACGACCACGTCATCGATGAAGATCCGGACAAATGGGAGATGGCCCAAGGCCCGCTGCATCCGTCGCTGGTACTGAGACGGTGAATTCTGCAGCCCCTGCGGCATGACCAACCACTCATATGACCCCATCTGGGTGGTGAAGGCGGTCTTCTCGACATCCCCTCGCTGGTGCCATCGGTACTTGCCAGAAGCCATCCACCGCGTCGAACGAAGAGAAGAACTTCGCACCCTGCATCTCGTCGAACATCATCTGGATGTCTGGGAGAGGATACTTGTCCTTAACTGTCTGGCGGTTGAGGAGCCGGTAGTCGATCACCAGTCGCAGCTCCTTGGGGTTCCCCGGTTTGGGGACCATCAGACAGGGAGCTGCATAAGGGCTGGAAGAGGGTCGGATGTAGCCCTTGGACATCAGGGTCTCCACGCGTTCTCGAAGTTGGCGGAGTTCCTCTGCAGACTTCTTGTAGATGCGCTGGCAGGGCGGCCCCTTCTTGCTCAGCTCAGGGTCCAGGTTAATGTTGGCTTCATCTTGGGGGTCATGTCTGAGTCCATCAATGTTCGGTAGGGCAGTCGTCATCTCCTTCTTGTACTCCTCACCCCAGAAGTCCTGAAACTTGAGGGTCCATTCAGGGCTCACTTCTGCATCTTCAGTATCCGCAGCGGGTTCGGCGTTCTCAGAGTCGATAGCCGTGGCTGCAAAGGCAGAAGCAGTATCATCGGGGGACTTCTCGGCCATCATGAGCCAGGCGGGTTGTATCTCCGGGTCGTCATTGCCGCGTAGCTTCTGCGTCTCCGCGTACACCAGGTACTTCTTCAACTGGGCAGGGGTCAGGAACACCTCATCCACCAATCCCGCACAGGCCGTGCCCTTCGGAGACCTGTCTCCAGATGCTTTCCCAGGGAACAGCCTGTGATGGTGACGCGATCTCCAATCTTACCACTGCGGGACTTCCTGAGGAAGGAGACGGAGCCATTCCCTTCGTAGCCCAGAGTGACAGGAGAGTGACTGCGCAACCATCTTCCGCCAAGGATAACATCCACCTGTATGCCCAGTGGTAGGATCCGGAGGGCAAGGGCGTTCTCCGTATAGGTGCCCGTGGTGGTGTGCGTGTTAAACTTGGCGTACGCGGTGGCGCCAGTGATCTTCACAGATCCATCCGCCAAGGTGACTCGCATCTCGGAGCCGGCTCGTGTTGTGAGGCCACATCGCTTGGCGCTCTGCTCCGAGATGAAGTTGTCAGAGGCCCCCGAGTCGATCAGCACCTTGACCGTGTGCCCTCTGAGGGTTGCATAGAACACCAGCAGCAGCGGTCCTTCTTCGTCATGTGCCGCTGCGAGGGTACCCTCAATGTCGGTCTTCCACTGAACTCCCCCATCTGTGCGTATGCTTTTGCACTTGAGGTTGGGGAGGAGGTTGTCCGAGGCCTCGCGGCATTCTTCCAACGTTTGCCTACACGCGGCGTAGAACTCCTCATCCAGCAAATCAACATCTTCAGTCGGATGACTGACGAGGTTGTCTACACTCGCCGTCAGCAGGGTGCCCGCTGAGGTGCATTCGCTCGAGGTGGGGCTGACATGAGTGGTGTCGCTGGTGGTAGGGCTCACATGGGTGGTGTTACTGGTAGTAGGGCTCACATGGGTAGTGCCGCTGGTGGTAGGGCTTACATGGGTAGTGCCGCTTACTGTGGGGCTCACGTGGGTAGTGCCGCTTGTTGTGGGGCTCGCATGGGTAGCGACACTGTTGGTGAGACTGCCATGGGTGAGGGGATCCTCGTCATGCTGAGGGCTGCTAGTGGGGGAGTTGTGGGCGAGTTGGTGGGAGCTCTGGTGGTCAGTTCTCGCCTCAGGGGTCCCAGCTGCTGCCATCTGCTGGGTGAAGCAGAGCGAATTGACTGAGGACTCCTCTTCCATCACCTCAGGGTCTTCAGCGATGGGGTGGCTGTCGAGACGGGGCGGCGCTTCATCTGCTTCATGCGTTCTGACGGTGGTCATCTGTTGGGTGAAGCAAAGCGAGCTGGGTGTGGAGGTCTCCTCCGTGCAGTCGATGAACCTTCAGGTTTCCTCCCGGGGTAGCCGGCGCGTTGTCATGGTGCGAGGATGTCGTCTCTGTTGTGGGCTCGACCAGTGGGGATGATGGAGGGGATGCTCCCAAGGGGCTGGGACCCAGCTTCCTCATCTTGTACTGGTGCACTGCGTGTAGACTGCACCAGGCGCCAGGTAAGCCCACGTCTCCCGCTGTCCCGGGTATCGTGCCCACTTCGGTGTCCAGGGTGCAGAGAGAGGTCGAGGATCTCGCTGCTGCTCTTCGTGCACCCTCCTTTTCCCACAGCCTGCTACCGGGGAAGGAATCTGGACTCGAAGTGGCGATCGCCTCCAGCTGCTCGGCGGGCGACAGCTCTCTCCAAGCTGCGTAGAGGTCGGAGGGGCTGGCGCTAGGGGACTCGAGGACCTGCTGGTGACCGTCGTGTGAGAGGAGGTGCCACAGTGCGATGCGCTGATGGCCCTCTCTGCGATCTTGAGGTTCACGGGCAATGCGTACCCTCTCCGCCAGCTGGTTGGCGCGGTTCACGTGCTCCTTCGGCGATCGACTCCCAGAGCGTATGCGGCTACGAGTACGCTCCCACATCTTATCCACCAGGTCCTTGGCAGCCTCCGGGGATTTGCGCAGAGCTCTGCGAACTTTTTGCATGGCGACTTCGAGGGGGAGAGAATACAGATCTCTCTTCCAGTGCCACGCAGTTAGCCTCTTCTGCGGGTCTGCGAGGTTGGACTGATAGTTGGGCAGTGGTAGGACAACACGCGGTCGGGGGCGAAGATCGCGGGGCTCTCCGCGGTTGCTGCCCATAATGGGGGTCTGTGCCGGGGGACTCGCCGCCCCCTCCGGCCCTCGATCCTTGCCTGTGTATAAGCAGGGCCGTCATCAAGAGGTAGTGACGGCTCATCGAAGGGGGTGCTTTCTGCAAGAGGGTGGCTGGTCAGGTCATCCCTCGGCGGCGATGGGGCACCAGCTGAGCGGTAGGTGCGTCGCAAGCGGGTCCCAGAGGTGAAGGCCACGCTCTTGGGATGGGGACGGTGGCCCCAAGGGTCTCTGCGTCCTCGTGCGCGTCGGGGTTCCACTGGCTCTGACCGCTTCTCCAGGGCGGAGAGGGTCTGATCGTCAGGACATGACCTCACTTCCTCGAGGGGCAGGGTCTGGGGCTGGTCGCCGGCCAGTCATTCATCGCTCTCCACCGGAGGAAGGCCGTCACCCTCCACAAGCTCGATACCTGCGAGGGCCGCCAGGGTCTGGTAGCTCTGCTCGTCCTCACAGGTAGCAAGTGCCAAGACCTCCTCGGAGAACTCCTCTGGGACGCCATCCACCGAGGAGATGTCCTCCTGCTGCTCGATGGCCGAGACGACGGCGGCCACAAACCCAGGGGAATTTGCCAATCGAGCGGGTGCATTGGCCCTCCACTCCTTGAGCTTAGCCTCGTCCGTGCAGTTACGGACGATGTGCTCCGCAGAGCCGCAGGCGAAGCACCGGCGGACTTTCGGAGCGTCGGGGCGGGAGAGGCCAGGTGGTGGTGGCAATGGGGTCACTGCCGCGGCAACGGTGGTGGCAGGCCCATTCTCCAGCATGGCAAGAGCTGGGCGGTTCGAAGAGGGGGTACGCCTGAAGAAGGGGGTGCGAGGTGATGGGTTGGCGAAGGAAACAGTACGGGCAGGACGGTCTTGAGAGCGCCTCTGAGCCGCCTCCGTGTCAATGTCGCTCTCTACCTCCTCAGCGACTTCCCGAATCTTCAACAAGGCGTTGTGGGTGCCTGGGATATCGTCAGCGACGGCCTTCCTTTCCCACTCTTCTGGTTTGGAGACATCCAAGTGGATGGCTCTCAGGCGCCGCATCACCTTGGGTGCATATTTTAACCCTCGGCGGTACGTGGGAGAGCATCGACAGGTTGGACATCTCCACGCAATTGGGGACTCTGCCAGCCAGGAAGTTGACGGAGGCCATGCGGGTCTCCAACCGCGAAAAATACTCCGCCGCGGTCTCGTTCGTCGCCTGCCTCAGTGCAATGGCCTCTCCGTGTGCATTCTCCAGGTAGGCCTGTGTTAGAGAACACACCGCCAGATCGCTGAAGAACACGTCCAGCTCTACGTAGCGCCGGTGCCAAGCCTGGTCAGACCCGAAGGTCCCCGCCGCACGCTCCAAGAATTTCTTCTGCTGGTCCTGAAGAGTGTGCTCCTTAAAACTCCAAAGGAGGCTCGACACGCTCGCCTGGTACGCCGATACAGATGGCGTATAGCTGGGAGTGGTCAGCGCCTCGATCACGATGGCCTCTTGGAATATCTTCCGCACCATGTTGGAGTAGTGCTCCAACTGCGTCAGGAGGCCATCCTTGTCGGCCGACTTGGTGTCGGACGCGGAGCGAGGGAATCTGGTCACACTCTTGATCAGCTTCTGCACCATCTCCTTGGTCTTGTGCTCCAGGCGGACCTCGTCTGAGGATGCTCGCAGATTAGTGCCCTGCGGCAGTCGGACGATGCCTGGTACGAAGGGGGCGGCGCTGGGAGAGAGTGCGGGGTTCGCAGCAGCGGCAGAGTGAACGGGGTTTGCGGCGGCGGAGTGGGGGAAACGGGCTGGAGGTGGTAGTCCCGGGGCATGCGCGGGTGGGAGTGCAGGCGCGGGATTTGTGGGGACTGCAGTCGAAGTGGGCGGTAATGCAGGGGCTGATGGTGGAGCGGGGAGTGGAAGAGGTGTATGGAAGGGCAGGGGTGTGGATGGTTGTGCGGCCACCACGCTCATGCTCCGGTACCAATCGGAGTTGCTGACTTCTGACCACGCGGCGAGCCCGTCCTGGTCGAAGTTCTGCATCTCCGACTCCCGCGCAGTGGCAGGGATCCACTCCCACACTGGCTGCCCCATGCTCGTAGACCGCACATTGGCTGCGGCTGGGTCCCCCATTGCCATATCCATGACCTCGCGGTCGACCATGAGAACCCAGGTCTCCACACGAGGGTTGGTAAGTGGTAGGGGTGCGTGGTGTAGGCGGCCTCCCATGCGCGCATATGCGGTCAGCGGCGCTCCCAGCAGGTGCATGATCCTGAACAGGATGGCGTCGCCCTGCACCCCAGCCCGGCGGCGTTCATCCCATGGCAGGGAGACGGTTGCCGCGCCTCGCACCCCCGCTGACTGGTGCACCCACAATGACCCACCGTCGTGGGTGACGAAGAGAGCCCTGACCTCTGGGTACTGAGGGTAGGAGGGCTCCGGTGCGGGGTCGTCAGGGGGATCTTGGGGTGGATCACTGGTGGGCCCTGGTGGCGAGTCGCTCGAACTGGGGTCTCCGGGCTCCGAGTCGGGGTTGCCACCGCCGTGCACTACCGTCTCCATCGACTGCCGCCGGCGAGCCACCATCATGTTGAGGGGGTCCGGCCGACCCTGAGTGGGAGGTTCGGCGGGAGCGGTTTCAGCGACAGTCTGGGACACCGGGGGGGGTTACGCTGTCAGCGGCGTCCGCCTCGAGTGGATGGTCCGCCGTCAGGGTCCCCTGTGCGCTGCTCTGAGGGTCGCCTGGAGGGGAGGCTCCTGCAGAAGTCGTCGCGCCAGGCAGGGCGAGTCCCCTCGAGATAACCGCGGAGATATCCAGGGCCTGTACTGCCGCCAGGACTTCCCTGTGAATGTGCTCGCTCCGGCTGCTCGCGTCCGAGTCAGAACCGGACCTGTGGGCTGCCCTCCGCCTGCGCTCAGCCCGTGCCTGCGTGCTTCGGCTGCCCCTGGTCCCCGTGCTGGTGCGGCTGACGTCCGTACCGGACTCGGGGTCGGAGTGATCAGATGCATGGCTCAGACCTGGAATGTGCCTGCCGTGCGTCGCGGGGCCCGAGGATACTCTTCGGGAACGTCGACTCCGGCGGGTCTCTGAGGCTGCTGCCACCGCGGGGAGATGGCGTACCAAGAGCTGGGCCCCGCCCGAGGCGCTCTGCTGAGCTCCGCTGTCAAGGGGTACCTGCAGAGGATCTGGCAGGGCTGCGGCGCCGATACTGATGAAATGCTGCAGCGGTGAGAGATCCGCACCAGAGTCATGAAGCGCGGAGGTAGCTGGTACCAGCTGATGGGGCTGCTGTGGCTGTTGTTGCGGCTGCGGCTGATGTTGCTGCTGGAACTGCTGCTGCTGTAACTGCTGCTGCTGTAACTGCTGCTGCATCGGTTCCAGTGACTGCTGCTGGAGCCACTGCCGTTGCTGCTGCTGGTACGCGAGCCACTGCTGCTGTTGCTGCAGCTGTTGTTGGAACGGTGTGGGATATGAGCCCATGGGGTGGTGGGTTCCCAGTGTGAACGGCACTGGTGACACTCCCCCAGCGAGGGGCGCTGAATGGGGCAGTACCCAATTGACGCCGTTCCATACAGCCTGTGCGGGGGTGCCATCCGGCATGGTATATGGGCGGGGCACCGCAGTGTAGGGCATGGTGGTGCCTGGATGTGGAAGGGGGTGAGCGGAAGAGTATGTGGTGGGAGATGGGAAGGTGATGGGGGAGAACAGTGGGTGGTGTAACGACTCTGCGCTGACACCCATGCTGGGAAAGGATTCTGATGTCTGCTGTGACATTCTGACTGCTGAGCTGGTTGAGTTCACAGACTGGGTGTGGCAATAGCCACAGGTGAGCAAACGTAGTGAGTGCTCGCCTTTTTTATTTAATCAGTCTCGTCCTCGTCGATGTCACTCTCTGGAGGCGAAGGAGCGGGGCTTCCAGGTGGAGATGGGGGGACCCAAGGCCACTCGTCGATCACTTGTATTGGGAATGAACCAGGGAGCGCGGGGAAGGCTGTTAGGTCTTGGGTGTGCGGGTAGTGGAAGTGGTAGTTTCCAACCTGATGCCACACGAAATTGTGATACACTGGTGGGATAGCCAGCTTGGCTCTGCCCAGGCGTTCAGTCGCTGTTCTCCTCTTCGTCGTCAGAGGAAGAGGGGGAAGGAGGACCGCTGAAACCGCTCTGCCAGAAAGCGCCTGCTGGTGGGTAGGTAGGGTCTGGAGGGAATACCCACTTAATAGGTCCTTGCTTCCACCACGCTCTTCTGTATTTGTCTGGGTCTGGGGGTACTGCCATACACCAGCGAACTCAAAATTTGGCCAGGGCTCCGCGACACGATTTTTGAGTGCCTAGGCGCGCGAGCAAGAGTCAAGCAGCAACGAAAGGAAGGGTGTCAGGTCCAATACAGAGGTCCAGTAAGGTCCCAGACGGTATTTATGCTCCGTAGGTCCCAAGAATGCTCCAGTCAGGGCACTGCTGGAGGATACCAGGAGGTGCTGAAGAGCTGCCAGAAACGTCCAGGAACTGCTGAAAGCGCTGTTTGGTGGAGCTTTCCCCGCTGCTGATGGCCGTGAGGGCGGTATCAGGGGTTTCTAGGCTGTTCTATGGGGTCTAAGGAGGGGTTTTTCGGTGGTGGGGGCTACTGGGAGAGGTTTTGGGGTAGGCTGGAAACTGTCAAAAACGGCTATTTTTGGCTGTTTTGGGCGGTTTTTCGCCTTTTTGGGGCTCTGAAAGGTAAGCTATATGGTTTTCTTGGCTACTGTAGACCGGGGAAACCCTTCAGGGTGCTCCCTGACGGTCGTTTGTGGCCTGGGACGGACTTCGGGTTTAAGATCGGAAAACGAATGCTTGGGTTTCTGAGCCAGTTTGAGCCCCCAGTGTTAAGGAGCTGAAATATGACGTTTTGAAGATATTTCCCAGAGAATACGGCCGTTGTATACGAAAAAAAATGTACTTACAGAGGCAAAAATTGCGCACGTATAGCCGGAAGTACAGCTCTCCCCCTGTATTACAACGAAAGTTCCAATAGGTCCGTGGGCGAGTTGCGCAGGGGCGAATTCGCAGCACACTGATACCAAATGTGCCCGTGGGCACTACGACAGATGCTCGGAGATATGTTTTTGATTGAACGTGCAAAGGTACACAATTCGGATTTTTATAATATACTGGATCAGGGCCAGATTGAGGTACAAACGATAATTCGGTTCCGAGTTCTGAAGGCTAAACACTTCTCAAGTGCTCCACTTATTCACTCGTCACTCAGGTTGCAGGGTCAACCACTCGACAGCCGATGTCACACTTCGGCTCAACGTTCAATTCCCGATCCGATCTCATTTCTAATTCCGATTCGTCATTCTCGATTCAGATGTTATGCCGACAGACTGACACGATGACTGCCCCACAGTACTGTCATACTACTGTACTGTCATACTGTCATACTGTCATAATGTCATAACCTTGATATCTGATATTCGATTTCATTGTCTTTTCAACCCCGATGCGAATCTGACCATTCTTCGAGGGTCGGACTGAGTTCCACGATGACACCCCCCACAGTACTGTCATACTACTATAGTGTCATAGTGTCATAGTGTCATACCCCGGACATCTGGTATTCATTCTCATCGTGATTTCAAGCCCAATTTCACTGTCATCGTGCCAATCCCAGATTACCCCCGATGACACACATACGGACGCATAGGCATATCGGCTCACGCTGTGCCTCCGGGCACAAATATAGCGGCAGAATTTACACGCACGACAAATTTCCCCGCAACATATGATAACTAAAACAATATGATAGCCCACGGAATCGTCTCAACGAACCCGAACACATTGGATGCATTGCGGAGACATGAACGAATGGGTGCGTTCATCAGCACATAGAGGTTAGTGGCAATTTCGCCATTTGCATCTAATCTACTACAAGTGGGGGGCAGTCGCCCTCTATAAGGAACGATTCGGAAGGACATACGGTTCAGACATATCCAGCAGCGGCATCCGATATGCAAAGCAATTACTGCCCAGACCAATATATCCATCGAATTCAAATGATTACACAACCTGCCAATGCTAGAATCAATATAGCAGCAAGCAACATCGCTGCAATGGTTTTCAACCAAGTTACAATAGGTGTGATGGCATGCAGTCGTTCCCATGGCAAAGACGCAAATGCACCCAGCACATTTAAGCATTCCCAATTCGTAAACTTTGACTGTGGATGTCAAGTTGAGGCGACCCCGTCCTTACAATGCGGAGAACATGACTATCCCATTCCCTGCCGTCGATGCCGGAAGCCTTTCCTCAGTCAGAATCAGAATCCGATGAATCACTCGCATCTTCCTTTTTCCGAGACTTTTTCTCTTTTTTCTCCTTCTTGGCCTTCTTAGACTTCTTGCTTTTTTTGTCTTTCTTCTCCTTCTTCTCTTTCTTACTCTTCTTCTTATGCTTCTCTGCCTTTGCGAGGATGGCAAGTGCCTGTGCAATATCGGCCCTTGAGGCATTGTCCAACAACTCGGGAGGCGTTTTCTTGAGTGGCAAAGCATTCACACAAAGCAAGGTTCACCAAACGGCTGAAACGCTGCATGCGACAACGTGCTCCGCAGCACCCATGGGTGCATTACAATGTTTGCACCTCCACCATTGGATTTGGACCATGCACTGCAGAGATGACACGATGGGTGTGACATAACGCAGAGGAAATAATCAGATAGGTGTCACAACGAGATCCCATGGAAACGTACCTGCTCGACCGATGTGATCTGGGCCTTCGCTTCCGGCAGCGGCGGCGGCGGGGGAACCTGCATTACCTGCGAGCCTAATCGACTCAAATCCTCAACAAACTTGATCGATGGACAATGATCTAAGCTCTAATCAGTCACTGAATGGAGCGCAGGGTCACCCATGAGACATTCAGCCTTCCAATATCCGATCCAATATCCGATTCTACCATGCCCAGGCAAATTACCTTTGGCTGGTTCTCTTCGGGATCCTCATCTAGGATGTCATAGTTGCCATCGCCCATTTGCTTCACATCTCCAGCATGATGACTCTGCGCACCATGCCCCACACCAATGGTACCGCTGCATGATATAATCGTACTCGGGTCAGTACTCGCTGTCATGTCCATCCACATTAGGTCAGCAGCAAAGCCCCTAGCTCCCGCCCCTGCAGAGCCCCTACCAAGTCCCGCCCCTGCAGAGCCCCTACCTCCCACCCCTGGCCACATCGAGTCAGCAGCAGAGCCGCTAGGTCTCGCCCCTGGTCGCACTGAGTCAGCTCTTACACTCACCCAGTTGATCACACCAGTCTTTGTGGTCTCTCCGGCGTCCTCCCCGAGCTTGCCTTGACCGCCGTCTCCGCGCGGCCGGCACTGCGTGTTGTTCGGATCCTGGACACAGCGATGACCGCACCCATCCCGGCACGCTTCACCCGGCTCAATTCTGACAACACTCAACCCTATGACCACCCCCTGTGGCAACGGCTGCGCCCCCCGCCAGATTGGTGATGGCTCCCTCGCACAAGTGCAGCGCCCAGGTGGACGCCCCCTGTGCGCCAGTGGAAGCTCCTCTGTGTTGATACTATCTGAGCAAGGCAGGGCCTGTCACGTGCTCAGGGTGATGGACCACTCCTCCCCGGTCGGGGTGGTGATGGAAGCAGGGTGTACCATGTCCTCTCCCGTGTTCTGATCAACCACCTTCATCGAGCACCCAATCTTCAAGCGCCCATCGTCGGAAGTACTGATACAGCCTCCACCCCAGTACGGTGGTCAAGACCAGCGCATGACCCAGCTTAGAGTCAAGCTCGATACTCACCCCTGCTTCGATCATCGTGCGAGGATGTTGCCCATTTAACACCAGGCTCTCACATGATCGAGCGAAGATGATGCCAGCATGCAACCAGGCTCGCACGATCATGCCACGACAATGCGCCAGGCGTGGCGGGATGGGGGCCGGCAGCTCACTTGACTTCGACCACTTTCACATACACGCGCTCGCCTTGCGAAACGACCCCTGTCACAGAAGCCATCCCTTGCCCTCACTCGGCGAAAATGCATGCAGAGCCCCAGAGCAGAGCAAGGCTGTGCACCCATCCCGGTGGTGGCGGCAGAGCCCCAGAGCGAGGCCGTGCACCCATCCCGGTGGTGGCGGCAGAGCGCCAGAGCAAGGCTGTGCACCCATCCCGGTGGTGGCGGCAGAGCCCCAGAGCAAGGCTGTGCACCCATCCCGGTGGTGGCGGCAGAGTCCTGTGAGCAAGGCTGTGCACCCATCCCGGTGGTGGCGGCAGAGCCCCGAGCGAGGCTGTGCACCCATCCCCGGGGTGGTGGCGGCAGCCCCAGAGAGCAAGGCTGTGCACCCATCCCGGTGGTGGCGGCAGAGCCCCAGAGCAAGGCTGTGCACCCGTCCCGGTGGTGCTGCAGAGCCCCCAGAGCGAGGCTGTGCACTCCATCCCGGTGGTGGCGACAGAGCCCAGAGCAGCTGTGCACCCATCCCGGTGGTGGCGGCAGAGCCCCAGAGCGAACCTCTCCGTGAGGCTGGGCAATCTGACCTACACCCTGGCGTGGGAGGACACCGGGGTGAGGCTTTATTTGCTCTCCGTGAGGCTAGGCACCTAATCTACACCCTGGTGGGAGGACACCGGTGAGGCTTTATTTGCTCTCCGTGAGGCCGGGCAATCTGACTTACACCCTGGCGTGGAGGACACCGTGGACCCTCCATTCTCTGGACTCACCCTCTCCAACAACTATTCTGTGGTGGACGGAGTGTTGGACTCTGCGGACACTGTGCCTTCTGGTGATGGTGATCGATGTGCTGAGGTGGCCGGAGGGGTGGTGAATCCTGGCCCTGCTACGCCCCGCTCCACTATGGGCAAGAGCGCTGCTCTGGATTGAGGTACCACCGAGCACATCTTTGACTCTATAGAGGTGTTCAACGAGGATGATGATCCCGAGGCTTGTGAGACTTTCACGGTGCTGCAGATAGAGTCAGCTTGGACTATCAGGACACCTTGGACTACGAGTTTGTACTCGGGACCGCTGCGGTGCTGGAGGGGTGGATATCTTGACAACTTCCACAGCAATGCTGCTGTGTGTTAATGGAGAGCTGAAGGGGTACCATCCCCATATTACTGGAGCTGGAAGGGGGCACCATCCCCATATCACTGGAGCTGGAGGGGCACCATCCCCATATCACTGGAGCTGGAGGGGCACCATCCCTAGAACTGGGTGTAGCTGACTGAAGGGGCGCCATTCCCAAGAACTGGCGATGAGATAGCTAGACAGTCACCCTTTAGAAGGGGTGTTGGAATCTGCAGTGCCTGCTGAACAGTTTGGTGTAAAGCATGACTGTCTAGCCTTGTACAGCAGTCAGAATGCTCAAACCCTGAAGAAACCCTAAGAAACCCTTAGATCTAGATCTGTAGATCTGCTGAACTAATCGTAGCCGTTAGATCATTGATGACCATCGGCAAGTGCGTAAAGTTCAGCGGCCCATATTCTGAAAGTGGGCCGCTACTCCGGCGTGTCACTGCGGTCAGTATGAACACGACAGTGACACGTAGAACTCAAGTTCGTGAGCATTCACTTAGTTCGCCCAATCAGTAATGATTGGGCGCTAGAGTTCGCGGCGTGTCAAGTTGTGAACTGTTACATCTTTTGTGAATGAAAGTTTAAGCTCGCTTTTGCGTAACTATCCACCGCTGAATTCCAACCAGCTGCTTCCTGCACCTCCTACTGTCTCCTCGTATGCGCATCCCTTGGTATCTGCCGGCTACGGCCAGCAAGACACGCGCAACGCCACACGACACGTGGTAGTGGTGCAGGCTGGGCGCTGCACATCGGAAACGTTGCGAGAGCGAGAGATGCTGGATACGGAGGGATACACACCGGCCATCGCAGCGATCTTGTCCTCGTCGGGGTCATCCCGATTGAACTCCAAGAAGTTCGCCACCTGCCGGGACACCGCGTGATATATCAAGAACGTGGCCACCCTCCTGCCGGCCATGTTCGAGCGCAAACATGAACCCCCTCACGCGGCCGCGTGCTTTGCAACCCTCGCGCCTGCCTGGCAGTAGATTCGCTTTCTTTCTACCTTCCCACCGCCCCGCTCGCTGCACTTTTGCCGCTTCTCCAGCCTCACAGCTGGGCTGCCGGGGGCCTTCACTCTGGGGATGCTCCCAGCCTCACAGCTGGGCTGCCGGGGGCCTTCTCTCTGGGGATGCTCCCAGCCTCACAGCTGGGCTGCCGGGGGCCTTCACTCTGGGGATGCTCCCAGCCTCACAGCTGGGCTGCCGGGGGCCTTAACTCTGGGGATGCCCTGTAGTCAAGTTACTGTGCCGAAGGCCGCGTTTGGGTCCGTGCCGTATGCTTGCTTATGACTGGAAGGGGGAAGCAGAGGGCGGAGGGGGTCGTGCTCACCTGCATTCGGTGCACCATGCCCCATCGGCCGAAGCCCTCCATCTCGACGAAGATCCCGAAAGGTTTTATCTGCTGCACGGTGGCCCGCAGAACGGCGTTCAACTCGGGGGGCTCGTCACTACGCGGCCCTCCGCGCGGCCCTCGAGCCGGCGCTCCACCCCCGCCTCCTGCGATCAGGCAGTAACAGGCACAGAAGGTCACCTAAAGAACAAATCTGGGATGAAGCCGAAGAGGCAGTGCCCGCCAGGAAGCTGCCACTCAGACAAGCCACATCCCATCACAGGCTTCCAACCAGTGGCCATCCCCCTTCGCCACGAGATGCCGACACCTCACATCACAGCGCACATTGCGGCAAATCATGACACACGCACACGAGTCCCCCAGCACGTGCAGTAACCATGCGGCACCAGACAAGGAAAAAAGGAAGCCCCAGACGAATCTGGGACGCCCACAGATGGACAGCTGGCAGCCTTTATGGGTGGTCCATGTCTCCGATGGGTGAGACGCGCTGTTGGAGCTGCTGTCGGTGGTGTGCAACCATCTTGCGGCGGGCCGGGCCCCGAGGAGGTGCGAGAGTGGCTAGCGCGCCACCTGCCGGGCCCCCGAGGAGGCGCGAGAGTGGTTAGCGCGCCACCTGCCGCCCCCCGAGGAGGCGCGAGAGTGGCTAGCGCGCCACCTGCCGGGCCCCCGAGTAGGCGCGAGAGTGGTTAGCGCGCCACCTGCCGCCCCCCGAGGAGGCGCGAGAGTGGCTAGCGCGCCACCTGCCGGGCCCCCGAGTAGGCGCGAGAGTGGTTAGCGCGCCACCTGCCGGGCCCCCGAGGAGGCGCGAGAGTGGTTAGCGCGCCACCTGCCGGGCCCCCGAGGAGGCGCGAGAGTGGCTAGCGCGCCACCTGCCGGGCCCCCGAGTAGGTGCGAGAGTGGTTAGCGCGCCACCTGCCGGGCCCCCGAGGAGGCGCGAGAGTGGTTAGCGCGCCACCTGCCGGGCCCCCGAGGAGGCGTGAGAGTGGTTAGTGCACGCGCGGGTGACGGCATCGCTGAAGGACGCCCTTGGCTAAAACGTCCGCCCCATCGCATGCAGGGAGCTTCTAGGGAAGCTCATGGCGAAGGTCATATGCAAGCAGCATGCAAAAGCTTTCAGGGGCTGGTTTTGTGGGCGGCGGCAAGATGACGAGCACCGTGGGCTGCGGGCGGCGCAGAAGAGGTGGATGGCAATGGGGGCGAGGACGAGGACGAGGACGAGGAGGCGTTACTTGGCAGTTGCATGGGATGAAAGGAGAAGTGGATCCAGCTGATCTCTTTTGCGCTCGCGCGAGGGGTCACGCGATTATCCAATGGGCCTAGGGGCGATGCCAAGCCAGCCAGTGGTGGTTGGCGCAAGACTGGTGGAGGGTGTGTGAGGGGAGGCAGGGACCCCAGCCAAATCGTCGGGGGGAGCTCGAGGGGAGGAGGCAGAACGGGCTTGGGGGGACGCGGTTGAGAGACAGACTATGCCAGGTTGACCGGGCAGGATGGTGGCGGCACGCAAGAGTCGAGGGGAACGCGACATGGGCAGTCCAAGCGGGTTTCCGGTGGGGCAGGCGAGGCAGGCAGGATGGCATCGCAGCTCCTGGAGAGTATGGAGGATGTGTGGCAAGAGGCGGAGGATCTTCGGGTGGCGGAAGGTCAAGGAGTGGGTATCGCGGAGGCTCAGTCTGCAGAGGTATCTGTGGGCGCGGGTGAGCCCAGCCAAGCGGCCTCGTCTCATCACCCGAGCGTCCACTGTCCAGGATATCTTGGCGGAGGGGGGTGCCCTCTTATCGCCAGGCCCAGAGCGCGGGGACTGGACTCAGGAGCAGAGCAGGGCCCACCAGAGCAGGCGAGGGCTTTGGCCAAGGAGGGGGCGGCCGGTTTGCTCGGGACAAGCAGGCGTGTGGCTGGGCTTCTTGCAGAGGCTGTTGGCGGTGAGGGGGATGGTGGAGAGGGTGGCGGGGCTGAGCGAGGCGCGTTTGGAGGGGTGGGGTAGGGTGGTGGTGAGTTGATACAATGCGAGCCCCCTCAGAGCCCGGGGGCCCATCCCGGCAATGACGACCACTTACAATAGGTTGCACGGCAACATACTCAATCTCATAAGCTTCCCTGGCCACGTGGTGAGGTTGCTGGCTGTGAAGGAATCAACACACTTGTCGGGTAGGCGACGACCAGATAGCAAACTATGAGCCACCGGGAGAGCTCGGGACACACGGGCATATGTGGGGATGAGACCACAAGTAGGAACGGTGCAGAATGACAGTCGCAGTGCAAGTGTGGGGCGCATAGCTCAAGACCGCAGCTGACTCGCAGGATGACAGTCGCAAGGGCGTCAGTCCCATTTAGTTGGTGGTGGGGGTAGGAGTTGGCAAGAGCAGATCGGTGGCGGGCGCGCAAGGTCAGAAGGAAGCGACTCAGTCTATCATTCTCAGCCCCTGGGACGCCACTTTGTGACACCGGACGTGTTGTGGGTGGGCAAGCTTTCCTGAGACCAGGCTTTGGGGCAGGTAGAGAGCAGGGGGGTGGTTCTGAGCGCAGGCTTGATGGTGGGGGGATGGCTTGGGCTGCTCGGGGGGTAGAGGTGGATCATCTTCAGAGGCACAGCTTCAATGCGTAGGCAGTGCAGTCGCAGAGGCGCTCAGGTGGCCCAGTGAGCCCTAGGGGGTCGCACTCTTCACTAGTGAGCTTCGGAAAATCCGGAAGGGTTTCCCGAAGTGTGTGCTGAATCCTTTGATCCCCGGTGTGGATACATAGTGCAGCTATCTTCTGTAGTGTTCTGATGCCTAAGAAATCGGTCCAAGGATAAGCTACGCGCAGTTCTTAGAGGTGCACATTATAAATTTAGACGGAGAGGTCTGTGATCCCTTAGACTGTAGATCTGATCGAAGGGCCTTGATCCATCAGATTCATCGGATCATGCATCAGTCCAGCAGTGACCAGAGTGTTCACGGGCGATATGCACGGTCACAAGGCAAGGCAGCTTCCCACCATCAAGCATTGGCCACATAAAGAGATACCATTGTAAAACAACGCATTTCGAGGGCCCACAAGGAGCGAGGCCAACCTGGTGTGGCTCAGGCTCGCCAGCCATGACACTTGAACAGAACACTCTTAGCTTCACTCACAACTCAAGCATCCGATCACAGCAACAAGGTTGCAGATGGTATTAGGGTACAGGCATGCCGATGCAGATACACCCGGCCGCCACAGTGCAGCTGCAGGCAGCACCACGGCGACTACAGATAGAGCCCTCATAGATTAATGGCGGCAACTGCACCTGCGCCAGGCGCCGAAGGCAGGCTCTGCTCGTTGTTGGGGTCCTGTGTCGCCCACAGCCCGCACCTGGAGCTTCAGAAAAGAGCAAGCTCACAGTGTCCAGTTCGAAGTCGGCGCGTCCACACAAAGCGAGCTCGCTGCGTCGAGTCGGCAGTCGGAGCTTCAGTATCACTTTGCATGCTCACAAGGTTCGTTCCGAAATCTGTGATTCAGGAGTGAGCGGGCTCACATTGTCCACTCGAAGTTGACGCACTCCGGACACTGTGACGGAGGGAGCTTCGAATGAAGAAGAGCTAGCACCGCGCCGCCCCAGTACTTTGCGTTGTTCGAGCAGCCCAGTGAGGGGGGAAATGGCGAAGGGCGATCGAGGTGAAGATGTGTTACCAGGTCAGTGCCATCCTCTTGATTCACCACCTTCATGGAGCATCCGATCCTCAGGCGATCCGCATTGTCCGTCCTGTGCATCCGACCCGCGTTTGGCTCCTTAGCACTAATGCTCCAAGTGTAGGCCCAGCGGCTAATAGTGCAAACTGCCACATTCTGGTGGAAGTAGCGGCAGTTCCTTGCGAGGCGCGGCGCCCGCCGTTCCAGGCAGCCACGGAGCGCCCGAGCGGCGGCGGGCACAGGGGGGAGGTGGCGGACATACTCACCGCACTTCCACCACCTTGACCCAAACCTTCTTCCCCGAAGGTGCAGCCCACTCCATCGCTTTCACCTGGTGACACCACGAGGGGGAGGCGTGAAGGGGGGTTCAGGGGGGTGGGGTTTCTCCCACTGCACCACGAGGGGAGGAGTGAAGGGGGCTTCAGGGGGGTGGGGTTTGCGCTCCCACTGCACCAGCGGCCCTGGGGGGGGCTGCACAAGCCTTAGGAGGGGGGCTGCGTAGCGAGTGGGGTCTCGGATTCGCCTGCGAGAAAGGAGAGCAGGGGTACCTTGTCGTCGTCTGGGTCTTCGCGCGCGAAGCTCAACATGTCGTCCACCTGGCGCCCCGCGCACGCCCCCCGTCTCGTGAGCTCCACGCCCCACGGCCTCCGGCTCAGCAGGCACCCCTTCATGAACTGCTCCACTATCCTCCCACCCCCCATTGCACATTCCTCACCCCGGGCAACAAGGGCCCGGCTGTCCGGTCACGCAGTGTGCCGATCACCGGGGCCGCGAGCTGGCACCTCGAGTACGGTAGCCATCGCTGCCACTGACCTCCCGGGCCGGTTGTGAATTTACCACCAAGAACTCGGAGAGGCCGCACGCAGCACGGGGAAACGAGGGGACTAACTCAGCGTCCACACGGAGCAGAAGACTCGAGCTCCAGTCACGAGAGGAAAGAATCGGCCGCCAAAAGAGCAGAAAACTGCGACCTTTGTGAAACGCCTAAACCAGGAGGGAACTTAGGGGCTTTGATGATGCAGGCGGGCGTCGCCTGCGAGCGAGCGATAGCAAGGGGCTAAGGCTGTAGTTGTAAACAGGGAGGCGCTCGCTGCGCACAACAGCAGGCGGGGGGGAAGCCGTTGTGAAAACCAACAGGTATCAACGGCAGGGGCCTTCAGAAGTTGTAATTAGCAGGGAGGCCTTGGCCGCCATCAAGAGCGGGAAGCTTAAGGCATTGTCACAAGAACTGCTATCAACAGCAGGGGCCTTCAGAAGTTGTAATTAGCAGGGAGGCCTTGGCTGCCATCAAGAGCGGGAAGCTTAAGGCATTGTCACAAGAACTGCTATCAACAGCCCCACGAAGTGTCTCACACCTGGGTGTTGTGAACGAGCCCATCACGGCGGTACCCGTCGAGCTGCACGAAGATGCCGAAGGGCTGCACGCGGCGCACCACGGCTTGCAGAATCGAGCCCACCTCTGGTGGTTCGTCCGACAACGGCTTCGGAGGCGGGGGAGGAGGACCACGCCCAGGGGGTGGTCGGCGATCGCCCTGCGCCTGATATCCTGTGGTGCAGGAGGCCCGAAACGGTCACAGCTGGAGACGAGGGAAGCGCGGAAGGCGCCAAAGCTTCCGCGCGTTCGCTCGTTGACGTGTTTGCGCGAATTGGTGGAGTGAGTGGAGCTTCAACGACTTGACTCGGTGGCATAGGTGCAGGACTGGGAGACCGGCCAGCGCTACTGCGTGGTACCATTGAAAGGGAAGACAAAGTCTGTATCGAAATTCGAAGTAGACAATAGCGGGTAGCGCGTCGTGCGCTGCGGAAAGCGGGTGGTGCAAGGCAACTGAAACAGTACTGGAGTTGTTCAGAGTTGACACACTTTGAGACAGAACGCTCCCCCAGTACTGTTCTGGAGAATAGCGCACACATGGGGGGGAGGCTTAGGTGCAACCGACAAGGCAGCAGACCCGACTGTGATTTTGCGCGCCGAATCTTGTTTCGTGTCTCAGCGTAGATTAGCTGCTGTCCGGGCCACCCAATAGTGGCCTTGGAGGATATCCTTTGTTCGCGGTGTTGCTTCTCAGCTTTGAACTGCGATTGCATAGTGATGACGTTGAGCAGGGGGATGTCAGAGTCTGGCACACTGATCAAGGTCAACTCGGGTAGAGAGGACACCTGATCGCTCTCTCGGACGAAATTCTCGTTCACGGCTGCGACTCCCATCACGGCGACCTCTGCTTCGTTCATCGTAGTCCCGACGCCTGTCAGAACGGTCTCGACTACGACTGCGCATCCTCCGTGGACTCTCTCTCCGCCGGCCTCCTTCACGACTGCGGCTCCTCCGGGGGATATCCCTCCGCCGGCCTCCTTCACGGCTGAGACTCCGATTCCGAGAAGGTTGGTCCCTCGCACTATACCTGCCTCGACTGCGACTCCTGTCACGGCGACGAGTGTCCAGATCTCCCCGCCTTCCTCGGCTCCGGCTCCGGCTCCGGCTTTTCCTGCGGTTATCAGCGGGACTTTTGTTCCTACCTCGCTCTCCACGATCACAATCACGAGCATCCTCTCGAACGCCCTTTACTGGCCCTTCGTCCAGTGCAGTGACGGGACGCTCTTCTCGTGGAGAGCTTGCTTTGCCGCTTGGCGAATCTCCAGGGTGATATTTCTCCTCCTCAGACATCCCGTCTCTGTTATCAGCGCCATCGGTTTCCATCTCTCCAGAATGCTGGAATTTGTGGTTAGGTTAGCGGTACTCGAAATACAAACGTAGCGTGTCTGGGCCTACTTTCAACTTTGAGGTTAAAGCACGATTTCGTTCCGTTTCGCGTTTCCGTTTGCAAAACATCCAAATGTGAAATGAAGGGATAGCTCTGTGACTGGACGCTCGCGCTCCTGAGATCGGGGTTTTCAGTTTTGAGAAAACTGTCATCAGTCATCGCGGCGATGACCAGATCGAGGATGATCGGGGCATGCCGGATGCCGGCCAAACCGGCCCGTCAGGGCAGTCTCAAGGTCGCTGGTAGGGCCAAAAAATAACTGAAAACTCGAGGTCGCGGTCGACCGGTCGTGCAACCAGTACTGTCGTGTGTCACCACCCACCGCACGAATGCATGACGAGAACACAAAAGACAAAAGAGAGGCGTTTTTCTTTTACGGGAGGCTATTTACCCTTCATATGCGAATGATGCATTTCGGAGAAACCTGGGAACCCCGCACGCCCATTGTGATCGATGGGGAAAATCGTCCAAAGTGAAAGTTGAGTAGATTATAACAAATCTAACAGATATGTCGATCTCGAGGGAATATGCTTTCCTTGAGCAGAAAATACCACTCCCTACTTGGTTCAGTCGTTTTCACGTTTTCGCAGCTGGCCTTTTGTTCATGTTCACTCAGGTGATCCTCACAGACGATGCAGTATTCAGGATGGGAGGACGTTTTAGATATCGATTGAGCGTATGTGTACCCAAGCTGTAGCATGTTGTAGCCTTCAGCACATCAATAGTCTTGCTTGGTTTCGAAGTGCAAAGAACTCCTGCGTGTCTGAAACATGTTCAACGGTTGATACCAAAGCCTTGGAAACGTGTTCAACGGTTGATACCAAAGCCTTGGAAGTTCAACGGTTGATACCAAAGCCTTGGAAACATGTTCAACGGTCGATACCAAAGCCTTGGGAACTGTAGCAAAGTTCTGAGAATAGGCTGTTGTGTTCAGCGAAGTCTTCATTGGCGATGGCGCTGCTGAAAATGCGTATGTTGTCCACAGGGACAAGCCAGCTGCCTCAGCCTCTACTCAAGGTAATCTGTTGAAGTATGGTATTTTGGGGGGCCTTGGACGTTGCTGAGTAGATATCAAGGCTGTTGACAAGTTCTTAGAGCTCCGCCTTAGAGTAGAAGAGGACGAGCGGCAAACTTGCTCACACTGTGTCAAAGGGCGGTAGTTCGTAAATCAAGGGTGGTATTGTGCAAGACGTTGTGACAAGCATCGACCTTTGAAGTTTTGCTGAATGCGTTGATACATTTGTTAAGCGTACTATCAATGTGGGCTCCACAGTACGATGAAGACAGAGCTAGGCTACAGCCAGGACGAGGTCGACTGGCTAGGGGTTGCAAAAAGTGCCTCTTTGCTGTTCGCTTGCATTATTGGAGCCACGCAGGATAAGGTAGGTAGACTTATCGGCTTGTTTACTCTAGCAAAAATGATTTTTTTTTTCCTTTCTGCCATCTTTGCACCCTGGAAGACATTTCTGAAGTCAATTTGTGGGACTGCCAGCTCGGTTCTTTCTACAGCTGCATTTCCTCCGGCTTGATCGGCATTCTTGCCTTCACTCTGATATACTTCACGCTTGAAGGCGATATTGAAATTTCATATCAGGTATTAATTCACAGTCCTTGATCCAGGCACTTGGTTCCAGTCGCAATTTCTATTGTGGTTAAGTGGTGGAATGTCTTTCACGAACGCACGCTCAAGATCGGTCCCGAAGCAAATTGAGCGGCTTTAGAAACCCAAATCCTTGTTGTCACTGTATAAGTGCATGAAGTCTCTTCCCGCGAAGTGCTACCCGCCCCTTGGTTTCCCCTATCCACCTTGAGCTTCACTGATTTAACCAACGGACGTCTTGTCAAGGTCACATGTGACAGACGGGCATGAGACAGCCTCCGGCATATTAGCTGGGAATACATCAGGAAAGGCAATGCGTTGCATAGTGGACAGTTTTCTCCCTGTATTCCTGCTAATGCACATAATCGATCGTTGTGGTACCTGGATATCTAAAAGCCGGAGGGGGTATGCACCTGGTAGAGTATGTGGTGGCTGCACTTCTTCGCGTATGGAGCAACCACCGCAATGCAGGCGCCTCCCCTTCTGACCTCCATGGCCAACTTCCCCAAGCATCGCGCCTTAACCTCCAGGTGGGCAAGCACTTATCCGAGAGCTGTGTTGGGTCGATGCGAGTGTTTCATGCGAAGTGCCAAGACTGGCCGACAGGGAGCACAAAGACTTGGTTTGATTCCCTGTTGCCCATGCTGTCGTAGTACTGCCTTTTCAACTACTGCACTGTGACACTTTACTTTATAAACTGTTGGGCAGAACACACTGTACGTGTTGCAGCGTGCCTGCTTCACCAGATATTCACACTACGCATGCAGCTGCCCGGTTGCCACATACGGCATTTTCATGCCCTTCGCTTTCCGTCTCTCTACACGAACCTTCGCATGACCCTCATCCGGGTCTGCATGGTGCTTTGTTGGTGCTGTTCGTGGCCGACAAGTACGCTTGCACGATTGCCTGCTGCCACATTGCCTGCGGCGAATGATCACGCAGTCGAGATGGCTTCACCTGCTAACCCTGACGTCGTGTTTGGCACGAAAACCACACTAAGGGTGAGTAATTAGCTAGAGAAGCAGCAGTGTTAGACCTGAGCTACTGATGTTCAACATACTTCAGAAACGTTGCAAGAGTTATCGCATTAACATTTCAGTTCTTTCAGCAGAGATGTCTACGTGTAGTAGTACCCTCTGGCAGGTAAGCAAAACTGATTGCACTCACGAGAACCTCTGGTGGGCCTGGTGGGAGTATGGTAGCAGCCTTCTATCTTCCGCAGCCTCCCTTGGCGGTGCCTTCTTCTCTGAGTATGATGAATACGCAGATGATAACACCGTTGTACTCCTATGCGGCCTTCTGCCCGGATTCGTTGCCTTTTTCGTGTGGCCTTTCATGAAAATCATCTCCACCAACAACTTAACTATAGCCGATAAAAAAGTATGCGTGCACACTGCCATGCCCGCTGCCGAGAGACCGAGATTAGTCCTTGAGGGTCTATAGAGTTCCTGCAGCCTTCATTTGTGTTGATACTGGCCCTCTGACTATCTTCTTCGCTGAAACTTAGTGGGGTCCTGTATTTCCTATTTTCACCTGTTTAAATGAATCTATTCAGAAACCCTCCAGACTTTTTCTCAGTGTTGCTGCCTGAACGGGGCTTCCATGTGTCAGTGTTGCTGCCTGAACGGGGCTTCCATGTGTCAGTGGCGTTGATGACAAGTGCGGTTTGAGATCGGAACCCAGGCAACCGGCAGGACATTTGTGTACTATTGGTGTGCAATGGCTTTCTTTATTCTTTACATGGTTGGGATAGAAGTATGGCAAATATTTGTGGACTTCGGCGACGTCGGATATTTGTCAGTTCTTCTCATGCCCATGCCTTTCCTCCGTGCCCAAATGCCGCTCATACCGAGGACTTGCATCTGTCTGCCTGTCAACCTTCTCATGTCACAAAAGCAGGACAGAACAGCATTTTGTTCTTACAAGCAGAGGCCATGGACATAAGTGCTGGCTGTCCTCGAGCAAGCTTGCTTCGAAGCTCTGCATGTTGCCTCCTATAATCTTTAAAGAGCATACGTATCGGAGTGATCTATGGTTTGCTTTGATCAGAGCGACAAGCGCCGCTCAGAACTGTGAGCGCTCCCATCGATTGAGAGCTGCCGTGCTTGAGATTACGCGTTCTTGTGAAATATGTGAGGACACAAGTTGCAAGAGAAGTGCTACACCAAGCTGCGATTGTGATGCAAGTGGTGAGAGGAAAACATCGGTGTTTACAGGCTATCACTCTCGGGCTACGGCCTCATCATAGTGGCTATAATCGCCGGCGGCATGTTGTTTTGGGCCTCGGCACTGCATCATGAGCAGACCAAGGAGTCGCCTATGCAGCTGAAGCAGAACCCAGAAGATGAAGGTGCTTTCCACCAGGCCTCGCCATGTCCTCGGATATGTATTGGATAAATGATGGCGGCTGTTGGGACGTTGGGACCCGAAGCAAACCCCGTGCACACACCCGAAGCAAACCCCGAGGTCCTTGGCAGCCTTCGGGGTGGTAGGGAACGGAAGTTACCGACGTGTGTGGTAGTGTATTGAATTCAACGCATACACGCATACACACCAAAGGAATCGGTCCAAGGATAAGCACACCTCTCCGCTCGGCCAACTAGAAACAATGTGTGAAATTTCTTGATACTCCAAGCAGTGTACGAGTGTGACATGGGTACATGTTGCAGCTGATCTTCTGTGGCTACATGGTGCCAAAGGAATCGGTCCGAGGATCAGCCACACACATGCGCTCGGGTGTGGATATATAGTGCAGCCGACTGTCTTGTCAGAAGCACGCTGGTGGTTTGGATACTGGTTGTCGAAGAAATCGGTCTAAGGATTCGCACACATCACATTGACACTCGTATCTACCAGGGCGGCTGGGTGAGCTGGAGCCCCATGGGACGCCCATGGACTCACAATTGCGGTGGATGGTGAGCCACTTGCAGGGTGGTAGACTGATTGATCCTCTGGGCAGGGTATGGTGGCAGCTTCCTTGGATGCCGACTGTTCCGATTCTTTGTCATTCCTCCAATCTCTTTTAAGTGCCGTCACCAAGGAAGCCTAACCTCAGTTTAGCACACACAGACGGGCAGGCGGGTATTGCGCGTGGCGATGGAGCAGCTAGGGACCGTGGTAGAAGCTCGCATCAGAGCAGCATCAATGCCTCGGAGGTGTTGTTGGTGGCAGGGATCTTGAAACCGCAGTACGATTTGTACGACACGTTCTCCACGCCGCGCGGCCCTAGCTTACCGGGCGCCAAGACCGGACACTGGCAAACTTCCGATTTCCCTTACGCGGTGCGCCCTTCACCACACAAAGCTTCAAGGCTGTCAAGTTAGTGCACACCCAGTGCTGTTCCCATGCTGGCGCACATATATCTGGGCAGCGATCTGCAAAATGAGGTCCGATATATTAGCGAATCTTTAGAGGGAAGTGCGTCCTCGCAGTAGCGCTTTGTTGGTGCCAGTCCATAGACCTGACTGCCTCTTCGGTGTGGCATGCTGGGCATCCTCGGGACGAGCGAATATGCCCTTTACAAATCAAAATGACACTCTCGCTTTGTGAAATCTGCCCAGTTCGTTGGTGTGATATATGGCGCGATGATCGCCCTTTGCACGGAAGGATGTCTGCCCCCTCGATGCGGTCCTGCGCCCTCCCTCCCTCCCTCAGTGTCACATGCTGGCTGCGCCGGGATGGCTCGCGACACACATCGCTGTGGCCTGGCAGCCTGAGCGAGATGTTGCGAGCAGCTCATGATTGTGTGGCACGCGATGATGGGGAGGACGCAGAGAGTGTTGTTCAACGTGTTCACGGATTGGAAGTATATGTTGTTGGTGCTTGCCTCATATCTAAATATGGGTAGGTGGTTTTGGTCCGAGATTTCATGCGAAGCTTTGTGGTCGCCCTTCCCGGCGCCTTTTACAAACTTGCACCGTGTTCCGCGCCAATTCACTCTGCCGCGCCTGCAAGGGATGAAGCCTCGTTTGCAAATGTTATTAAGAAGGTGGTTGGACCATGTGTAGCCACGTGTAGGTGGTCTGTTCCAAACTGTCATGTTGAGCTTTGAGTTGTGGTCGGGTGCGTGTGGGGGCCTCACAAAACAAGCGCGCCACTGCGCTGCACCTCTGCTCACATCAAGGCGGTGGGCGGGAATGAGCTGCAGGGAACATGAGTGTGACCACTGACAACATTCAACAGATTGCAATGTCGGTGCTAGGTAGGTTAAATCTTCCGCATCCATTTACTTCCACAGTCAGGTTTGGGAAGTAAATTCAGGGTCCATGTGTCATGTTATATCTTGAGACTCTCGAGGTGCAGCGCATAGTTGCCAAGCTAGAGACCGCGTGCTGCCCATCCATCGTCATTGGTCCATATATGTTAGTTGCAACTATGAGCAGGCATCACTCTTTGTCAAGCACTCCTTGCTCGTTCTCGCTCACGCGTTTTATGCAACAGTGGTCACAATAACACATGCCAGCATCGTCATGACCCTGGATGTGCGCGCCGGCATCCGTCATGACCCTGGATGTGCGCGCCGGCATTCGTCATGACCCTGGATGTGCGCGCCGGCATTCGTCATGACCCTGGATGTGCGCGCCGGCATTGATAAAGCCCTGGATGTCTTGTGCCGGCATTCGTCATGACCTGGATGTGCGCGCCCGGCATCCGTCATGACCCTGGATGTGCGCGCCGGCATCCGTCATGACCCTGGATGTAACGCGTCGGCATTCGTCATGACCCTGGATGTGCAGCGCCGGCATCCGTCATGACCCTGGATGTGCGCGTCGGCATTCGTCATGACCCTGGTTGTGCGCGTCGGCGTGCGTCATGACCCTGGATGTGCGCGCCGGCATTCGTCATGACCCTGGATATGCGCGTCGGCATTCGTCATGACCCTGGCTGTGCGCGCCGGCGTCGTCATGACCCTGGCTGTGCCAGCGCCGGCATCCGTCATGACCCTGGATGCGTCGGCGTCGTCATGACCCTGGATGTCTTGGCGCCGGCATTCGTCATGACCCTGGATGGCGCCGACGTCGTCATGACCCTGGCTGTGCGCGCCGGCATTCGTCATGACCCTGGATGTGCGCATTGGCATCTGTCATGACCCTGGATGTGCGCGTCGGCATTCGTCAAGACCCTGGATGACGCGCCGGCATTCGTCATGACCCTGGATGTGCGCGTCGGCGTACCGTCTGACCTGGATGTGCCGCGCCCGGCATCCGTCATGACCCTGGATGTGCGCGCCAGCATTCGTCACTTGACCCTGGATGGCCACCCACGCCGGCATTCGTCATCACCCTGAATGTGCGCGCCGGCATTCGTCATGACCCTGGATAATGCGCGCCGGCATTCGTCATGACCCTGGCTATGCTTGAGCGCCCGGCATTAAGTCATGACCCTGGATGTCGCGGCGGCATCCGTCATGACCCTGGATAATGTAGCGTCGGCATTCGTCATGACCCTGGATGTGTAGCGTCGGCGCATTGATCATGACCCTGGATGTATGCGGCGCCCGGCGTGCGTCATGACCCTGAATCGTGCGGTGGCATCTGTCATGACCTGAATGTCTTCGCCGACATCCGTCATGACCCTGGATGTGCGCGCCGACATCCGTCATGACCCTGGATGTGCGCGCCGGCATTCGTCATGCCCTGGATGTGCGCGTCGGCATTCGTCATGACCCTGGATGTGCGCGCCGGCATCCGTCATGACCCTGGATGTGCGCGCCAGCATTCGTCATGACCCTGGATGTGCACGCCGGCATTCGTCATCACCCTGGATGTGCGCGCCGGCATTCGTCATGACCCTGGATGTGGCGTCGGCATTGTCAAGACCCTGGATGTGCGCGTTGGCATTGCGTCAAGACCTTGGATGTGTGCGTTGGCATTCGTCATGACCCTGGATGTGCGCGCCGACATTAGTCATAACCCTGGATGTGCGCGTCGGCATTCGTCATGACCCTGGATGTGTGCGTCGGCTTCCGTCATGACCCTGGATGTGCGCGTTGGCATTCGTCAAGACCTTGGATGTGCGTGTTGGCATTCGTCATGACCCTGGATGTGCGCGTGTTTCTGGCAGGAATTAGAAACGTGGATCGCATCACAAGGTATACCACGTCGCTTTCAACGTCCCTGGCTGCGGGGCGATTAATGGGGGGCGTCGTCAGTGAGGAGATGTTGAAACGGTAAGTGGCCTTGAAGCCCTTGCCAGCCTACACCTGTGAGCGGATGCGTGTTTGACTGCACTCTGGCACGCGTGCCTTTTGCCATGGCGGTTTGGAATCCCACCGGCTGCCATTGTATATCCGGGATCATTGGGATTGGGGTCACATTTTTGGAAGTCGGGTATAGTAATATCGCAAAAAGCAGTTGACACTGTCCATTATACGAACATAATAGTCCGTTCGCTGAGCGAGCAGACACTCAGTGACCAATCATAGTCACGCACGGTGAATGTTCGTTCTTTCGCAAGCACTACTCATGCTTCGGCAGATTTCACTATTAAGTGTGAAGCCCTTGGATCTGTGTCATCAACTCTTCATCCATCGTTCTGATCAGACGATCACTGTCGTCCCCTACAGATCCGATCCTACGGCTCCGATCTGATCACAACTTTCTCACCCTTCTAGACACTGCACAGAGACCCTAGAGTTAGGGTTTCTTAGGGTTTCATCAGGGTTTGACTTGATGTGAGCTACAGTGGGCCTAGACAGTCTTTACACCTAACTGATCAGCAGGGATTGCAGATTCCAACACCCTTCTGAAGCGATTGCCAGTCCTCGGGAATGGTGCCCATTTGCTAGAGCCAGACTTAGGGGTGGTGCCCGTGCTCTAGCACCAGTTATCGGGGTGGTGCCCATGCGCCAACGCCAGTCTTTGGGGTGGTGCCCCTTCATTTCTCATTCTCCATCGTCTCCTCGGATTGCACTGTAGATGCACCGCAATGCCTGACGTGGATTTCCTCGTTACCTTGCACCCAGCATAGTCTGCATCCGTGTAAATTGAGAGTGGAAGTCCATTCTCCACACACCCCCCCGGGCTGCCACAGTCCGGAGCACCAGCTCATAGTCCAACGTCCCCTTCAGATATTTGAGCACCCGCTTGAGCGCCTCAAAGTGCTCAGGCCCATAGGTAGCGCTGAATTTAGAGAGCAGATACCGCCATGTCCGGCAGCGGGCAGCATTGCACACACAACTGTGATCACACTGGTGAGCCGTGATCCCCATTGGCACTCTTGCTCCACCATCTTGCTCATGCTCGCATCCCTGGATGCCCAAGCCTTCACATGCTGCAGCTTGGCATCATCATCCGAGACCAGATCAGGCATGCCCAAAAGATCCTCGTCATCCACCATGTATGACATTTTCCTTGCATTGCCGGCAACCCACGCTGGGCCCGAGTCCTGAGAAGCCAAGGCCTGCTTGTAGTCTCCGCAATAAAATAACTTCATCTTCAACAGATGTGCACCCCCCAGATATGCTGATCTCCATCTTCACTGTCATCATCCGATTAGAGGAGTAGGGCGGTGCATGGCCATCTCAGCATAGTCCAAGATGTCATAATTATTACCCATAAAGATGTTGTGCTGGTTCTGCACCCTGGACTTGTACCAGAACTGCCTCGGCGATATAGCATATCCGCGTTCATGATGCTCCACTCTGCCAGCCTCCCAGACAGCCTTGCCAGCAGGGTACCTCCCAGTGAAGGATGCCCCAATAGTGTCCACATATACAAACGAGTCATACACCAGTGACACCGAGCAAAATGTGTGCCTGCCCTGGGAATAACGGTGCACTGACTTCTTCCCAGCAGACCTCCTGGAAGTGCTGGAATCAGCACTCCCGCCCCGAGATGCCTTAGTACCGTCCGGACAGGGGGACTCCCCAGCAACCACATCTCTCCAAGTTCTCATAGTGCTTTCCTCCAGAACAGTATCCAGCACCCCGTAGTAGTTGAAGAGCGGGCGCGGCGAGACACCAGGCTCTGCATGATGTAGTCGCCTGACCCGTGCAACAACACTGTCCCTCGGCACGGTGAAAGGCACCCCCTCAAAGTCACCACCTGACCGAGGTGACTGTTGATGTCCCGTCTCGCTCGGTCCTGCTATAGCCAACGCGAACACCAGCGAACACCAGCTCCCCGGTGTCCGAAATGCCGGGACATAGGACCTCCTCCTCTCCAACCAATGCACCAGCAGCACCGGGAAGCTTGCCGTCCCGCTTGTAGTCCAACCCCCGCTTCTCAATCTTGTCCCGCAGCTCAGGCCGTCGCTTCAGAAATTCCTCGCGCACCTTCAGGTTTGTCATGGAACAGGCCTCGGCCGAGTGCCCTTTTAGCGTGACACGTCGAACACTCAACCTTCTTCATCAGTTCCCTCTTCTTCTGCTCCTCCTGCTTTCGTCTATCCTCGACAAGTCCCGCACCTCGCTCAATATCCCCCGTGGACACCGAGAGAATGTTGTCCCAGTGCGCACTGGCCGCTTCCTCCAGCTCAGTAAAACTGGGTAAGTCGACCCAATACTTCGTCTTGATGTGCTCGAACTTCGGGTGTAGCGACAGTATCGCCACAGACACAAAAATGATCTCAACCGTCGCGACGTCAATAAATTATGTACTTTGTGAGTCTGTCCGCGACACGTATTCGCTTCGCGAAGCAATTCCCTGACTTCAAGAAAAACAGGCAACGGGTTGCCCAGCACTCCCAGCTTCGCTGCCTGTGCGAATAGAGCCTTCACCTGCTTCACAAAATAAGCACATCCAGTGTTACGCCGAAGCTGGTAAAGTCGTGCCCACGCGGCACACCCGTCTGCTTCCTCTGAATAGCCACGAACCACTGCATTAGCTGACTTCGTCGTCACACATACAAGAAGTCGTATAGCACAGCGTTAGCCTCCTCAGAAAAGTCCGGATGCGCCCGAATGTCCGACAACTGTCGGTTCTCTGCCACCAATATCGCCAGCAGCCTGTGTCGACAACACGCCGACACTCTACCTCGGAACTCCAGCCACGAGTTGTCGTCCTCAGACCCCTGTCCCGAGTAATACTGGTCAGATGTAAATCCTTTCATCATATCTGAAAGGGCAGGAGCACACGGTGTCGTTCTTGACAGCGAATTTCCCATAAGTTCTTATCGCAGCTCACAGAGTTCTACACGGTTTTTTTCTCGTTCCGCGTTCCAACGCAATACGATTCTGTTCGCGCTCCGCGTTCAACACAGCAAACAACTCCAAGATGCCCTGAGTGTTAACCAATTCTGTGCTCCCACCGGGTCCCATTTCTGGTTTCTCCTCATGCCGTGAACTCCCCAACGGAGAGCCCGGGCCAGCTCTACAGCGTCCTGCGTCTTTACCAGACATAATGAAGATTTCCGCGCACAGTGGAACTTTGCATGATAGTTTTGTATAGACTCCACTTCACAATTGAAGTGGGCCCATAAACTTTTGGAAGTCAGTTGTGATAATAGCGCAAAAAGCAGTTGACACTGTCCATTACACAAACTTAATAGTCCATTCGCTGAGCGAGCAGACACTCAGCGACCAATCACAGTCATGCACAGTGAATGTTCGTTCTTTCGCAAGCACTACTCATGCTTCGGCAGATTTCACTATTGAGTGTGAAGCCCTTGGATCTGTGTCATCAACTCTTCATCCATCGTTCTGATCAGACGATCACTGTCGTCCCCTACAGATCCGATCCTACGGCTCCGATCTGATCACAACTTTCTCACCATTCTAGACACTGCACAGAGACCCTAGAGTTAGGGTTTCTTAGGGTTTCATCAGGGTTTGGCTTGCTGTGAGCTACAGTGGGCCTAGACAGTCTTTACACCTAACCGATCAGCAGGGATTGCAGATACCAACACACAGCGTGAAGCACCCTGGTGGGCAAGGTGGTGATGTGGAGTGTGATGGGCTAGTTTGACGGTTGTGCGTGCTCTCTCGCTTGCGTCTGCTGTACTGCGATGACCAATTTGCCGAATTTGCCTCATGAGCTGACTTTTGAGGTGTGCATGAGCTACATGGGATGATGCAGGTACCAGACTCCTCGTTCCTTCGTACTCGTGATGGGCAGCGGCATCTCTTGCCTGGGGGTCTATTTTCTTGCAGAAACCTCCTCGGATAAGTTGTACTTTGGTTGCGCGATGTCTTCTTTCGGTTTTGGATGGGTGGGAATTCTCTTATCTGCTATTATATTCGAGCAATGGGGGGAAGCAGTGTACGGCATTGTGAACTTCTTCAACATCTTTTTCACCAACTTCCTCGGTTCCGTCATCGGTTCGATAGCCTTGTTCGCTGAGGGTACGTTCATCGCTTTGCTCAGTGTGATCCTGAGAATGGTTGTTTCAAGATACCTCGGCAGAGTTTTGCGACAGTCATTAATGCTCTATTATGTGGATTATCTTTCATGCAGCTATGGTCGGAGGACTGTCAGATTTCTTGAGATCCCGACCAATGGGATTTGGAATTTGGAAAGCACTTTGGCATCTGTGAAGATGGATAGAGGCTGCTGGTCTGAGTGATGATGGGCAGAATCGTAAACAGTTTTGTGGGCGGGGGTTTCATACACAGAATATAACGATGACGCGCAACTTGACTACGAAGGGTCCAAGTATTGTTTTGGCAATGAGTGTTTTGATACGACATATTATGTACTGCTGGGTCTTGCAATCACAGGGACTATTGCGTACATGGTCTTTGCTTACGCATCGCTAGATGAGCATGCAAAGCTGCTGTTGGAACCATATACAGAACTTCCCGAACTTCCCGAAAATCGTGCGATGATCAACGTCGAAGGATATTCCAGTGAGCCATCGAAAGATGGCACTGTATCTACAAACAAAGAATCTCCAACGTTTGAGCAATACGCAAGGGCATAAGAATTGTGAATCACTGTGAGTACTCACCAATGAAGAGTCGCTCAGGGCTCTCGCTGCTTGAGGAAATACAGAAACTTAGTTGGATGCTATCCTTTCACAGCAGCACTTGGTTCTAAAACAGGCCCTTACCTGATTTTGTGTTGAAAACAAACGACCACTTGATGCAGGGAAAACTTATATACTGCAATAGAATAAAATAGAATAATAAGGGAATGCGTATGGGGGGGCATGGCAAGTTGATTTCTGTGAAGACTTGGGAAATAAAGAATCCATACCTTAACGTTCATTGAGTGTAGAACGTTTTCAATCTAACTCAGATTCTGTCATAATGTGTGAAGTGTTGCGATTACCGTGTCTACATTATTGATTTTGAAATTAAATAATTATTTTGCCCCAAAACGACCTATGTAAAAAAAATAACAAACAATTAATTGGTTTGCTCGATTCCCGGTGGTGAAAAAAAAAAACCAAAGTCGATTAATTAATTAATTATTCGACAGCCCCTCCACTAAAAGAACAAATAACAAGGCCGTAATCAATTGGAATGTCGCCGAAACCTGCCAACGATGACAAACTGTCAAAATAATGCTCGACCCGTCAAAATCGCTCTCACTGCACACCACCACACGCCGGCGGACTCGGGACTGTATCAATATCATAATTTAATGGGGGACTCGGCGGTGTGTATCTTATGTAAATGCGGCCATGCCACTTGTAAATGTGAGAAGACGACCCTGGGTGACATGGCCAAGCTGCGCCGTTCGTTAGACAAACGTCAACAGGCGTCACGCATGAGCTTCGGTGCGAATCGCGGTGTCGCTCCCACAGCAGTGAACAGTGATCCTGTTGTAACTCGTCCCGAGCCCAAGGGGTGCAACTGCACCGCGACGGACGTGGCCCGGGCATTGACGTCGGTACGTCCCACTCCAAAAAACCCCCGTCGTTCGTTGAGAGGTGAACTGCCGGTATTTTGCGTCGACTGGTGAAACACTTCGACACGCATAACTCTTAAAATGTCTCGATAATAGAAATTTTAATGTATATACATACAACATTATGTTTGTCAATTAGGTTTGGGGTGTAAAGTCGTTCAGGTTCAAACCCAGCGGTGGAACGCGTATCCACAGAAAATTCAATATAACCCGAGGTTTTAACGAGGAAACCTCCTCTATACTGTACTGTCGTTTTGTCTGTACCGTCTCGTCTCCGTACTGCATTCGTGACAGCATGTCAATTTCCGCGTCTCTGGTTGGAGGTCCACCGTTTTTCGTCGACGGCAGTACAGTACAGACAAGAAAAGTGACGACGGTATAGAGGCAGAGGCGTGGATATATCGCCCAAATAAAATTTCTCAGAATGAAGTATGGGGAAAATCCCATTAATGGCTTCCCGCTCTCTCACTACACAACCTACAGGAACCTTCAAGGAAAGCAATTTAACTGGATGAAAAGGAGTAGCACCAGTATGGCCTCTATGGGCTATGCAATTGACTCCAAGCTCTTCCCTGAATGTGAAACAGGGTATAACAACCGTGTTTCCTCTATTCCTAAATCACTGTATGATTCAAGCAATGTGAGCAGCGCCATTCAAAAATACAATATCAAGCAAACTGGATTCTTTCTCACCCCCTGTGGTGGGATGTTGAGAAGATGTCTGATATGAAGCACTCCCTCGGTGTTATCGGGAATAAGCCCCCAGCATGGTTGGAGAGTTTGGAGCGTCCGAAATGATAATAAACCTGGGAAACCACGACCCTAAAGCTAGATATGTTAAACAATGCTACAGGGGTGCTCATGACATTCCTGAAGCAAGTGAGTGTCACTGGAAAGGTAATGGTGACAAATCTTCCATCACCCTGATACGCATTCAAAAACTTGACACGGAAGCAAATACCATGCATTATTTAAAGTATACTCCAGACCACTTAGATAGTGATAATTTTACCATGAATGAACAGGTGTTTCAATGCCAGTATGACCGCGAATACCGGATGGCTGCATTCTCCTTCCTGTTCGAGAGACCATTGATTGTGACAACAATGACACTCCCCCTATAAATGTGAAATCAGATTTTCAAAACCTGGAAGCCCATTATGACTATTGTCAAGCGAATGGGCGAAATACACGAGGCACTTTCCAAATCAGGTTGGTCGAAAGCGGACATGGCGGAACGTTTCTCGGCCACCGGATTCAAGTTGCCCGCCGCATTCGCAAGGTTGTCGTACTTTAACTTGGCGTTGGATTGGCTCTATGATCCTATGCACGAAATCGTGAACTTGGGAAACAGGCTTGCAACAACGCTGCTTGGGCTGGATTTCAACGAGGCCGCGCGCAACTTTGCCGAGGAGGAGGGCCTGCACCCAGAATGGGGGCAAACGGAGTGGGTGCAGAATTCGAAAGGTGAGTTTTGTATTAGTGCAACATCTCTGTAATTGTGTTCAATATGTCATACACGTGTTGACGGTATACGGCAACACGGACAGGGGAACCGCATGAGGTGTACAAAATGACAAACGGTCCATGGGGATCCCACCGCGTCCGAAGGCTTCGACCACCTTACGTTCTCGGGAAACAGCACTCGCCTTCTTGAAGGAGTTGCGGGGAGTCACCCGGTGGGGCGATGGGCATAAGCATTTGTTGCGCACCTCAACCGCCTCCAACGGCGCAAAATACGCAAAGCACCTCAAGGCGCATGCGGCTTTGAAGGCTTTCGAGTCCAAGTTGTTGGCGGTATTGTCCTCTTGGCCTCGCGATGATGGTGAAGTCGACAATGCGCTGCAGGACATTGTGTCCAAACTGACTATCATCATACGGGAATGCACTGCGCATTCCATAGAACCTCGGGTACGTATTCAATGTTGGTGTGATATGAGTTCCACATGTCACAGGTATGTTGAATATATGTTACAAACGTATTGATTCGTACGTGCAGGATATGGAGTATTTGAGAGAGCAGACCAGACTTTTCTTTGAGGACTTGGAAGCGAATGGTCCTCCACAGTGGCTTGCAATCAACACCCATAAAATCTGGCACTGGGCCGATCTGCTCCTGCGATTCGGACCTGTGCGTGAATGGTGGATGTATGCCTTCGAGTCCATGAATGGCAAGCTAGCTAGGTGGGTGAAGAACAATGCGTTCCCCGTGGCAAGCATCATGAACGGCTATCTAAGGTTGAAAACCTTGCGCTCCCTACGAGGCATCCTGACCATGCTCTTGAACCGAGAAAGAGCTACTGCCGGCCGTGTCCCGCGGGCTTTGATGGCGGGCCCCGCTCCCGGCATCGTGGTCACTACCTTCGGGGACAAGGGCAAGCCATTGGAGCTAACGTCCTTGGAGATTGACCAACTGACCCGCTGGATGCGAGCGAGTATTCCCGCTTACCGAAAGCTTTTTCAACAACATGCTGAGTACGACCTGTTCCGGCGGAGGTGCAACCTGCAAGCTCGCACGCATGTATGTACTATCTGTAGTATACCTGCAACATATTGTCAACTTGTTACTGTATGTTTACCATATATTGTAAGTATACTAAGAATATGTTGTCATCACAGGGAGAATGCCGCGCGCTCTAAACATGCAAATAGGTACCGACAAGAGGTGGGTGGCGTGCCCGCGATCGCGTTCGGTCCATTGGAGGACCCTGAAGGATGGCTTGGTCGTCAATACACGGCTTACGAGAAGTCGCTCATGATGGGTCCCGAACCCATGTGTTCCAAGTACAACAAGGTGAACATCGGCGGTGTCTTCTATCGCACTAGAGACGGGGACAAAGGGAAAGTGACAACCCAGTGTTTCGTCCGCGCATCCTTCCCCAAGAATGATGCCGATGCCGATGACGAGTGGGAGGACAGGTACGACCTCAACCACCAGTTTGCATGCTTCTTTGCCTTTTCGTATATCTCTGCAACATATATGCAATACGTCCCCAACATATTGAGGATATGTTGTACGTATATTACAAAAACATTGAACATTTCGTGCGCAGGTATGGTATCATCAACGCCATTCTGCGGGTTAGCATTGGCGGTGTGCTCTACACTTTTTTAAAGTGTGATTGGCTACCCGTGCCCACGGAAGCTCAGATCGCAAGCTTCAAGCTGAAGAACTCCATCCTCGGCGTGGACAAGGTGTCCAAGGCTTACTACACCTTCAACCCATGGGACACCTCCAAGTACACTATGGACAACCGAGAGCCCTACCTGAGCGGTCGCACGAGTGAGATGGCCGAAATGCATAATCGATGATATCCATGGAATCGCTATATCGGACTTCGGTCGCAGTGGAATCGCATGAATTCTTAGGACTTTGCGAAAAATATTTTTCAAAAAAAATATTTTTTCAGGGTGAAATCGCCAAAAAACCGTTGTTTTTAGCTTGTTTTGGCGTTCTACACCATTACGCGGGTGAGGAGTGCAGCGATTCGTGGAATTGAGGGGTTTCACATATCACGTAATTAATCCTGATGGTCACCGCAATTTGAAATTTTGAAAAAAAATATTTTCTTGGCCCAAATCGGCCGAAAATCGCGTTTTTTTGCCTGTTTTGGCCTGTCGCGGGCCTGTTTTGGCGTTCTACGCCACTCCGCGCGTGTGGAGTGCTCATATTCGTGGGAATGAGGGTTTTCACATATCACCTAAGCACTCCTGATGGGAATCGCAATTTGAAATTTTGGAAAAAAATATTTTTTGGGCCCAAATTTCAACAGAAATAGATTTTTTTTGCCTGTTTCGGCCTGTCGCGGGCCTGTTGTGGCGTTCTACGCCACTCCGCGCGTGTGGAGTGCACATATTCGTGGAAATGAGGGTTTTCACATATCACCTAAGCACTCCTGATGGGAATCGCAATTTGAAATTTTGGAAAAAAAAAAAAAATTGGGCCCAAATTTCAACAGAAATAGATTTTTTTGCCTGTTTCGGCCTGTCGCGGGCCTATTTTGGCGTTCTACGCCACTCCGCGCGTGTGGAGTGCACATATTCGTGGGAATGAGGGTTTTCACATATCACCTAAGCACTCCTGATGGGAATCGCAATTTGAAATTTTGGAAAAAAATATTTTTTTGGCCCAAATTTTAACAGAAATCGATTTTTTTGCCTGTTTCGGCCTGTCGCGGGCCTGTTTTGGCGTTCCACGCCACTCGGCGCGTGCGGCGTGCACACAATCGTGGAAATGAGGGTTTTCACATATCACTTAAACACTCCTGATGGGACTCCCAATTTGAAATTTTGGGGAAAAATATATTTTTGGGCCCAAAAATTAACAGAAATCGATTTTTTTGCCTGTTTCGGCCTGTCGCGGGCCTGTTTTGGCGTTCCACGCCACTCGGCGCGTGCGGCGTGCACACAATCGTGGAAATGAGGGTTTACACATATCACTTAAACACTCCTGATGGGACTCACAATTTGAAAATTACCCAAATCGATTACAGAATCGTTGTTATGTTGGCATATTTTGCGTGGGCCCTGTTGGGCGTTATGCACAACACGCCGAGAGTAGATGCTATTCAGCATGGTGTTGTTTGGGTTCTAAGATTCTAGTGATCTATCCTGCTGTGATAGTTATACTTCTTCACAACAACCCTAGAATGCGCTGGTGCTCAGCATCGGTCAACCTATAAAACTCCTTACCGCGGTATTTGCGTCTGGTCATTGTCACTTCCACACACACGACATGATGCGAATATGTCAGACATTTCTTGGATGTGTCTATGTAGTACTCCTCGCAGCTTTCCTCATCCGCCCACTCATAAAATCGGCCTTCAACGACAAATTCCCCCGGTGTAGCATTTACGCCCTCCCCACCAGGCGAGTAGTAGTCGTCTCGCATCCCATCCGCGTTGATCACCTGCTTCACCTCGCTCAACGCCTTCACCAAATAGTAGGGGTGATTAGGATCGCCCCCCGACAGCCTTGCAAAAGTGTTTCCTCGTGCAACCTTCACACTCACGTCATCACGGGCCTCCGCGACTCTTGTTCTGGTGCGCCGGGCATCAGATTCGCCCGTAAGTATCGCCCCCAGGATGGAATGACTGCGTTCGATCGTGGGGGCGATTCGCCATTTCTTGATTTATCACCCGGACATGTCAAATTTGACGTAGCGTGTGTATCGCACCCACGATCAACTGCTGCGTCGATCGTGCGGGCGATTCATAAATTTCGATTCAAGATTCGATCGTGTAATGATTTATCACCCGGACATGTCATATTTCACGTGGCGTGTGTATCGCACCCACGATCAACGAATTCGTCGATCCTGCGGGCGATTCATAAATTTCGATTCAAGATTCGATCGTGTAATGATTTATCACCCAGACATGTCATATTTCACGTGGCGCGTGTATCGCACCCACGATTAGGTGATGAGCTGATCGGGAGGGCGATAATGCATATCAGATAATTTAATTGAAATTCCGTCACGACACCGTAAGCATGTCAGGCCAAAAGTCCGATACCTGCGCACAGGAAGCTCGAATCGGCATGTCGGTTCGCCCACACGATCAAAAGATGGGATGATCGGGAGGGCGATAATGTATATCAGAGCCCTCCCCCGACATCTTACAACTGAACGAGACCCCTAAAAACCGTAAGCATGTCGGACCAAAAGTGCGATATCTGCTCACTGAGAGCTCGAGTGCTTGTAACGGTAACGCCAACCTGCGAACTGTACGCTATCTGCGACCATAGCACTTTCTTCGCGTGTTTTCGTTGCGCAATTGACGTTTGGATCGAGGACGAAGGCATTGACGGTTACTTTGGTATAAATTGGGAGCTAATATTCTAATAATGAAGCAGAACAGATTCACCTATGCAGCAGCGGTTGGGGCAGCCGTGCCAAACGCTTTAAGGCGCAAGTCAGATCGGAAGTCAGAGCGGAAACTGGTGGAAGGTGTCGCCGAGAGTGAAGGAGTACCCGCCTGCAATGTGGAAGGGTGCCCCCATCCCGACGACTCGTTGGATCGAACGAGGCTGGCGTTGGCGACCTGCGACATGTGCTCCGACTCCTTCCACGTTGGGTGCGCGTCGCGCCAGCTCACACCGTCAGGGGAAAAGCGGTTTCCAGGGGAATGCGGGCGCTGCGGGATCCTGGCCCGCCTGTTCTGCCTCTTTTGCGGAATGGGTTCGGAGAATCACTTCCCAGTGCTTGTTACCTGCGCGACCTGCAAGCGCGGGTTCCACAAGAACTGCCGAAAATCCGGAGACAGCCACTCTTCAACATGCGGGCGCCATCTCTGCGTTGGACAGCCTCCTGTCAAATGGGCGTGCACGGCCTCGCCGAACCCTGATGATGGGCAGGCTGCTGCGGATACTGGTGCTGCTGCTGCTAGGGCGGAGAAGGCTGAGGGAATGGCAGCGCAGCAGCAGGCTGCTGGAAACATGGACGAAGCTCAGTTAGAGGAGGCGCCGCCCACGTTCGCAGCAGTAGTTCGCGCAGAACCAGGAGACGGGCTGGTGGAGAAGCATAAGTTGTCGCTAATTCCTAAGAAGGAGGCAGGCGATGCCGACGCAGCGGATCCTGGCCCTGAGGTGGAAAATGAGGCAGATGCAGAGCAGGGCACAGCTGCCGCGGCGGCCCCTCT
Organism: Cymbomonas tetramitiformis; assembly: GCA_001247695.2. Taxonomy (NCBI): domain Eukaryota; kingdom Viridiplantae; phylum Chlorophyta; class Pyramimonadophyceae; order Pyramimonadales; family Pyramimonadaceae; genus Cymbomonas; species Cymbomonas tetramitiformis. The sequence continues at coordinate 83,137 of LGRX02034761.1, forward strand.
GGTGGTGCCAGGAACAGAGCAGGGCACGGCTGCTGTAGAGACGCCTGCTGTCGTCGACGTGCCTGCTGTGGAGGCCCCGGTTTCACAGGACATGCCTGCTGTGGAGGCCTTTGATCCTCAGCACAAGTCTGCTGAGGATCAGCCAGTTGCAGAGCAGGGCACGGCTGCTGCAGAGACGCCTGCTGCCGTGGACGTGCCTGCTGTGGAGGCCCCGGTCAGCAGCAGTACCCTGAGCAGCTGGTCACGATGCCTTTACGGCAGGCGATGAGGCTGAATGCAGCCTTGTCAAGGCAGCTTCCGCCTGAGTGGTCCTCACAGCCGCGGCAATCATGGGACCCGTTTTATGGACCTGGCATGCGCCGCCCCTAGATATGGTTAAATTGGAGCCTGTGCATCAGCCTAAAAAGCATGTGAAGCTGTGAATCAGCCTAGAAAAGATATATTCCGAAAAGAGATTTTCTCTCACACACTTAAAAGCATGTAAAAATAAAGCTATTTTTATTGAAATGCTATGCAGTGTGCCTATTGGCAATGAGATGTGAAGAGCAAAAGAAATGCAAATGTTTCCTGAAAAGTGTTAGGTTATGGGTCCAACACGCTTCCATTGTGCTCCAGCTAATCGTTATCCAAATAACAAATTATATTCATGTTTTGATAATGACAGGCTTGTGTTCCTCGTGATGGCAACTCGTATGCAATTACAAATTTCCAACTGAAACAGGCCTGGAGACCACGAATATGCACACTTCGCACGCATGAGTATATAATATACGTACATGTAGAACGCCAAAACAGGCCCGCAACTTGCCGAAACATGCCAAAAAATCGATTTCTGTTGAAATTTGGGCCCAAAAATATTTTTTTCCGAGAATTTCAAATTGCGATTCCCATCAGGAGTGCTTAGGTGATATGTGAAAACCCTCATTTCCACGAATATGTGCACTCCACACACGCCGAGTGGCGTAGAACGCCAAAACAGGCCCGCGACAGGCCGAAACAGGCAAAAAAATCGATTTCTGTTGAAATTTGGGCCAAAAATATTTTTTTTCCAAAATTTCAAATTGCGATTCCCATCAGGAGTGCTTAGGTGATATGTGAAAACCCTCATTTCCACGAATATGTGCACTCCACACACGCCGAGTGGCGTAGAACGCCAAAACAGGCCCGCGACAGGCCGGAACAGGCAAAAAAATCGATTTCTGTTGAAATTTGGGCCCAAAAATATTTTTTTTCCAAAATTTCAAATTGCGATTCCCATCAGGAGTGCTTAGGTGATATGTGAAAACCCTCATTTCCACGAATATGTGCACTCCACACACGCCGAGTGGCGTAGAACGCCAAAACAGGCCCGCGACAGGCCGGAACAGGCAAAAAAATCGATTTCTGTTGAAATTTGGGCCAAAAAAATTTTTTTTTCCAAAATTTCAAATTGCGATTCCCATCAGGAGTGCTTAGGTGATATGTGAAAACCCTCATTTCCACGAATATGTGCACTCCACACACGCCGAGTGGCGTAGAACGCCAAAACAGGCCCGCGACAGGCCGAAACAGGCAAAAAACCGCGATTTTCGACCGATTTGAGCCAAAAAAATATTTTTTTTCAAAATTTCAAATTGCGGTGACCATCAGGATTAATTACGTGATATGTGAAACCCCTCAATTCCACGAATCGCTGCACTCCTCACCCGCATAATGGAGTAGGACGCCAAATCAAGCTAAAAACAACGGTTTTTCGGCGATTTCACCCTGAAAAAATATTTTTTTGGGAAAATGAAAAAAAGTTGTATTTTTTAAATTCCTGCGATTCCACAGCGATTACATAACATCATAGAAATATTCCATTATAGTTGTGACACATACTTAAGCCATTCTCACTCGTGCGACGGCTCACCTACTGGCCAATCAAGTCCAAGCGCAAGTAGTGATAGTCAAACACCCCTGCATGGATTCAGCGGTGATACTTGATACGAGCGACCGCAATATGGAGAAACTTGCACTCGTTGATAGGCCCGTAGGTAGTGATGGTCACTTTGACACATGCGGGAAGTGTAGAGTCGGTGGCGAGCTCCTTCTGTGTGAGAGGGCAGGCTGCAAAGAGGCTATGCACGTGCGATGCGCAGGGCTCACCGACATCCCCACTGGAATGTGGTACTGCAGAAAGTGTGATGACGCATAGTAGTGCCTCTGTACACATTTGATATACCTGTAATATACCAGATACGTATTGCGGACATATTGTAAGTATTATGCAATATGTGAGCAGCAGGGGGGTCTTACCCCTTTACCCCATGCAGTCATGTGTTGCATAATTCACTCTGATTGTAGGCATATTGCACATGTACTAAAGATATTCTGCATGAGGGAATGTTTCAATATGTGTTCAACACATATATTGCAAACGTGTTGAATGATTCATCTGATTGTAGACATATTGCACATGTACTAAAGATATTCTGCATGAGGGAATGTTTCAATATGTGTTCAACACATATATTGCAAACGTGTTGAATGATTCATCTGATTGTAGACATATTGCACATGTATTGAACGATTCCTTATGCGTGAATGTTTCAACATGTGTTCAACACATGTTCAGTATGTGTGTTGCAGGCGGTTGCAGACATATTGAACACCCCTCCAATCGTTTTGCCTTATTTCAATACATCGGGGCCCCAATTCAAAAAGCCCCCCAGAACCGACTTCTGCGATACGCGTCCAAATGCCGTGAAAACTTGTCCCCATAACGCTAGACCCTTCCTTAGATGATACCAAGTGCTAGTGGGTGAGTCTGACACCATTTGGGTGCCCATGCTAGCATACTCATTTTCGCTGTGTCCAGGCTGATCGCGGTTCAATAGTTTGGCCAATATGTTACACGTGTATTGGAATGTCCAGATATTAGCATACCGTCTTCAATATGCCTCCAATATGCCTCCAATACGTGTTCAACACGTGTATTGAACCCGTCTAGAAACGTAGGGGATCCGGAACGGTCAAAGCGGCTCGCCAGGCGAATTCGGAGTAGGTCTGTACCTCGAGCCGACGTCTCGTGAGAAAATCGTGTCCAAACGAATCCTGTTGTTGACCCCCGAGGGAGGCGTCGCGTGCGAAGAAACACTCATCGTGGAAATCCTATAGGTGTGGGCGCTGGAGTAGGAGGGCGATGGTGAGCAAGAAAAGGGAACGTGTGGTTGAGAAATCCCAAATAACGCTGCCGCGAACGAAGAAATCGGCAAGGACCCTTGAGAGAATTCTGAAAGTCGTTACGCGTTGGCCAAGAAGTCCACGACAGGAAGTGATCAATTTCTCGTCGAAGTGAAGACCCCGCGGACATGCAAAAAATCCCGTAGGGTACGCTGCGGCGAAAATACCAAGCAAATCCGTCCGCCCGCGACACAGTCTCAACCGCAACCACGCGAACTCAAACCATCAAATTTTGGCCTCCATCGCCCCACCAATCGGAGTGGCTTAGCCACCGCATCGCAAGACAAGCAGTGGAAGGTGCGTAGCGCACCATAACTTGTTAGATATACAAGTTCGGATATATATCTATAGGGTGTCTCATAATGCTTTCGCTTATCTTACTGGTGTAAAAACCAATATCATATTGACAGGCTTAAGCCGTAAACCCTACGGATTGTTACCCTTGTACTATAGGAGTACACAATACAAACAAAATGATGATGACACACGGCGTGTCACATCCAGCAAGTTATCTGTTTTACACAAGTAATTTAAGTGCAAGCATTCTGACTGCCTATTCCTGCATATAGACTACCTATGGCTACTGCCCGAAGGTCCGGTCCTCCCACAAGGACCGAAGTGAATTTGGGCCATAGGCCGCGTTTTTTCGATATAGTTGGTAAATGAGTGCTTTGGGGTCATATTTAGGTGTCCAATAATTATCTTAAAACTTGTGTTGGGCGGTATACTCGGTGTAGCTATGCGATTTACGTTATTGAAAAGTGGGGATGAAACCGCTCGAAATTAAATAAAAAGGCCGGTCCTCCCACAAGGACTGGATTATTCCAAGCTACCTACGCTCACTAAGTGGCCTTCCTGGTGCCCACTGCACATAAAATATACTTTAACATGACCTATTCGTGCCCTCTACAATGTACAACATCTTCGGAATCCATAATACTGCGGTATATATCCCTCGCAATGGCATGCACCCACAAAAAAACTGACTTGGGTGAAATTTGCCATCAAGATTTTGTATATCGATGGAACCTCATTGCCGCGCACAAGGCAGCCATTAATATGTATCGATGATGTTAAGCATTCTAAAAATCATTTGATAGGTATATATGATGACTGCAACGTGACAGGGCGCAAAACGGTCAAATGCATATGTTGTCAGGCATCTAGAACTTTACACTTGACTAGAGATACAATGATAAAATCGACCTTATAATTAGGGTTTCGAACCCAAACCCAAAAGTTACATATCTGCCAGTGTAATGTGACTCACAGTTGCCAACATGCAAAATGTGGTAAGCATGATTGAGTATAGTGTTAGGATAAAATTTTGCTGCCTGACAAGATGATTCAGCTCGAATTTCACTTGGATAAAATATTTGAGTGACATGCCATGTTTTTGAATGCCCTCCAAAGGTTGAAACTCAAAAATAATAGGGTGCATGCTACAAATGCATTGGATATAGTGAGTATATGAACATATATTGTATATGGCATATGTTCCCACTTAGTTCAGGTCCTAAAGATGCTAAAACTCGGAGGATACAGTAGTCAATAGGGATCACAAGAGGATGGTTAAAAAAATCCCCGCAAACCCGGTCCTTGTGGAAGGACCGAACGTGATTTGGGTCCTCCCACAAGGACCGCCGGGCTGTAGTATATATGACACCGAAGCATGTCGTACTCGCTCGCCAGTGCAGCTCGAGCCTGAGCTCTTAGTCGTAGAGAAGGAGTGCACGGACCTGGCGATAGTGGCGACAAACACAATATACGCATGTGATGTATCTCAGGCACAACTTCGTTCATATCAGGAAGAACTCCGTTCCATAACTTTTGATTAGTCGAGAATCGCCTTGAAATTTAATGCAGTTTCTGGAATCTGGATAAGCTCGTCGAGCCGTTCAATTTGGCGGGTCGGCCGTCTTGAATGGATGACTTTTTTTTTGTGAACAATTGTGGCCACCGGAATGTATGCTGAAATCTGTAAGGGCAGCCCTGACTGGGAGTCCCGGTCAGGCCCCTATGACAGACTCCTAGGCCAACACTGGACTGCTGACTGATCTATAGGTTCGTGTTGTGACACACGCTGTGTCACAGGTAGGCTAGACTCCGAAACCGTCCGAGACCGTTCCGGGTATATCTAGCTTAGGGTTTATTTATCTTATGGGTTTATCCACACAGTTCGGGCGTTTCTGATATCTAGTGAACTAGGATATTCCAGTAATGTATACACAAATATTTTGTTATTTTCCCGACCTATAATCATTCTCTGTATTGTACTGTCGTGCGGCTGCCACGTAGGATCACGAAAATCGCAAACAAGAGACACACGGCAATACATTAAAACGACAATACAATGTCACATACGCATTTTCCTCGGTGAAACACGGGGTAATGGCCCTTATTTCGATGCATCGCATGTGACCCGACGCGAGGAATCTCGTCTAGTCGAAAAATAAATTAGCCCTCGGCCGTTAGTATTTTCAAAAAAGTTGTTCGATCACGACGATGTTTTGTTAACTCTATGGCGTTTCGGCCCCCACCCCTTGATGGGCAAACACATACCACATGCCTTACTACTTGTAGCGGGCTCTAGCGCGACGTAGATGGTCATGGGCAGGTGCCCACTCTCGAAGGACATAAGGTGGGACCGAGGTGTGTAGTGAATTTGGGAGCAAGGGCTTGCCCTGTGACCCCCTAATTTTGGTGCAAAATCGGGGTATAGGGTATAGGTGGATGTAGAAAGGGGGGGTGAGGGGAGTGACTGGCGAAGCAATGCGATTCATGCGGCGTGTAAAGCGTCCCGATATGCTAGACGATTGCCAAAATAATTATTTGGGGTGGTACCTCAGGGGGCAGGGTGGGGAGCTTGGAATTTGGGGCCGCATCTGAGGGGGTCTCACACGCATTTCAGCACTAAGGCTGACAAGAGGTAGTTGTCAGGCACTGCCTGTCTTGACAATGCGCACGTTGGCGAACCTGGAGATGAGCCGGGGGGGTCGCCGGGGCGCAGGCGAGGCAGGGGAGCTGATCTGGGACACGTCATTAGCATTTATGCTCCCAGGATATTTTTCATATAAATATTTTAAAATATTTCTGAATATTTCTGAATATTTTTATATTTTTATATTTTACTTTTTCATGTATAAATTTAAATAAGCGGCGTCTTGACAATAACCCTTGTCCGCAGACGTGTCATCCGATGTGGACCAACCACAGTACTCCATTTTTAGCAACGCAAGACAAGAACCCTTGTCCGCAGACGTGTCATCCGAGGTGACCAACCACAGTACTCCATTTTTAGCAACCCAAGACAAGAACCCTTGTCCGCAGACGTGTCATCCGATGTGGACCAACCACAGTACTCCATTTTTAGCAACGCAAGACAAAAACCTGAACGTCATAGAGTTGATAATCTATTAGCCTTTACAAATCTGCGTCGAGCTCTAGACTAACGTGACACGACTAGCTTTTGCTGGAATTCGGGCTTGGCAACTGGATAGGTTGCCAAGAATGAAAACTTGAAACTATGCATACCTCTTTTTGTAAAACGTTGTTCCACTGACGGGCCTCACGGCAAGCTTTCGAGTTGCTTGCGCCGTGGAAATCAGATAGTATTTTCTAGAACGCGTCCCATGAGTCCAGCCCACTGCCTTTTCTTGGTTACAATGATCACTGTCACTTCCTGGACACGTGGGGAAGTTCGACGAAACCCTACAAGGCCTGGTAGGGCGCTATCTGAGACGACAGCTTCACGCGACGATAAAGGGTCCTATTATGAGGTGTACATTATCTTTCTCCGTTGTCTCCTGCTTTAAATCAACTGGATACTGAGAGCTGCTGTCTGAGATTTGATAATGTGTTCCCTTGTCGATTCGCTGCGTCTTCCGAAGCGGGAAGGCTTTTCACTCTTGATGCCGCCATTTTGCAAAACGCCATTTGCGATTTGCAAACGACCAGAACGACATTTCGCAGCGTATCATGCTTGACACGTCCATTTCGCTTTTGGTTATACGACGAGTATCCCAAAAGATTAAACAGTTTCCAACTGTTAGCACGTCGTCTCGAATCCCTACGCATCTTTTTCCATCCGCGCACGCGTGCTCAGGGCATACTTCCAGGCGCCCCGGTGTTTCGCAAAAGCCCTCCGTGTGTGTGCTTAGGTTTCCAGCGTGCTCGTGTTTTCACCGTCGAACAGGCTGGATCTTCCGCTCTCGACGAGCCCGTTGCTTCGCTCAACAAACAAGAAGCCACCGTACGGCGATCTCGACCCGCGAAACTTCGACACACCGTCGAGTCAGGTACCCTCATCGTCGCTGGCTTTAAGCACACACGACTTTCCCTCCATAAGTCGTATGCACCACGGTGCTGCACGCGTCGGATATCTTCCGCTAACTCCAAAAACCTTATCAGAGTTCCAGGGAGCGAACTCCAACACGTACGGACCAATTTTTAGGATGCATCGGTCGCGGCCATCATGGCACTGCCAACTTCGTTAGTTGTTCGTCACAGTCCAAGTGGGATTTCCCTTACATTTGGAATGAGTCCCTGACACTTGCCACAGAAGACTCGGAGACTGTGGATTTCTCCGTCATAACTTCGGACTCTCGCCGTCTACCTCGCTTATCTCCGACTTTCTCTCCCACCGGCGCCGACGATCCGCCCCCGTTATTCCATGACACGTCATCACATCTACGCCATCTCATGACCTCTACGACTTCATTCCCCACAACAACAACCAGTGCAGCGCCCACAACAGGTATGGAATACGTGGAAGGGGCCACCCTGCAACAGGCTCTGTGTACATTCCCATTCCACCTCTTTCGGCCATATCCGAGTCCACGTGTGCATTCCTCGCAGGCGTCATGCAGCGACCCGCTCCGTGTCACCTCGCAGGCGGCATGCAGCGACCCGCTCCGTGTCACCTCGCAGGCGGCATGCAGCGACCCGCTCCGTGTCACCTCGCAGGCGGCATGCAGCGACCCGTTCCGTGTCACCTCGCAGGCGTCATGCAGCGACCCGCTCCGTGTCACCTCGCAGGCAAGCGGTGTCAGGAAAGCTCACTGCGGGCGTGAGGGGCGCTGGAAGGAAAACGGAGAGGGGCTGCGTCGGGAATTCTCCTCCCTCACAGGGCTGGCGTGTGACTCTAGCACTGCGATGAAGGGGGTCAGAGACTGGCTAGAGGGGGGCTTCAAAGCACTTCCTCGCAGGGAGGTGGCGAGCAGCTCGAGTACTTCGCAAACTAAGGAGGGTAGAGGGCGGCTGGAGGGGGGCTTCAAAGCAGACAGCTTTGAAGAGTGTCTGTCTTCAAAGACAGACAGCACCACAGCAGATGCAGTACTCGAGCAGCTTGCCACCCCGTCCTGTGGGGCGGAGGGTCGGGACTGACGTGGGGGGGGGTTGTTCCTCACTGAAGTGGCGTGCGACTCTAGCACTGAGTCTGATGTGGGGCGGGGGTCGGGACTAACGGGGGGCGGGGGGTGGGGGGTTGTTCCTCACTGAAGTGGCGTGCGACTCGTTTGTACGGTATCAGTGCAACGCCAACCGAAGCGCGGCACTCGTGGAGCTCTACACAACCTCGGAGTGCGGCCTGGGCACCGGGTACATCCGTTCCCCCGTGGACCTCATGACATGTGTGGATTCCGCTGAGCTGGACGTCCTCATGAGCGGCGAGCGCTACTGGTTCATCCTGAGCTGTGCGACCACCGACCCCAGCAACCTTGATGTCAACACTGTTGTCTACTCGAATGATGCGTGTGAAGGCCTTCCCTCCTTTGACGCCGAGTTCGACGTCCTGAGTCAGTGCAGCTGCGACGAGCTCGGCTTATACAACTCGTCGGACGTGCGCCCGCCACCTGGAATCCCGCCGCTGTCTTCCTGCTACCGGCCAATCAGCCTGCGAAGACAGCTGCTACCTGCCACGTGGACGCCTGCCCTCGTGCTAACTGTCACATGCCATGCTGCCATCTGTCACAAGTGTCTCTTTCGGCACGTGCCTTGATGCCACCTGCATTGATATCTCCATAGACGGCTACCCTCGTGCCATCTGTCACAAATGCCTCCATAGACGGCTCGATGGGGCCATATATATAGACACAATGGGCAACGGGGAAAATCAAGGAGGATTCTCACGGCGTCGGCGAGATACTTTGTCACGTCAGATGAGCAGGCGAAAGGCAGTGCCGTGCTGCCGACGAGAACCGCCAGCCGTATGCGGTCATCTATTTACATGTCCTTGTGCCTACGTGTTCGCGTTTTGTCATACCGCCTGCAGATTCGCCGAGTCGGTTTCAGCTCAAATTGTGACACTGTTCGTGTCATCCAATTCCAAGATTGCTCTCGAACTCGTCAGAGGCATGCGGTGCCCATCTGTGACTTGGCGTGCTCCGATCCAAACGGGGGAAAGGCACTGAGCCCTCTCTGTACGAACAAGGGCCGTGTGGTGGAGGTGCAGAATTTCAACCTGTCGCCACCAAGTCCGCCGAGCCCCCCGCACCCTCCCGAAGCCCCGCCCCTGATCATTGTCAACGGCTCCGAGGTCTTCATCAACCAATCCTATTCAAACCATCTCCAGGACGCCATAGCCACCGAGCAGGTGACGACTGTCATCATCACCGTCGATGTACTACTTGATTCACGGTGCCGCCCAATCAACCAGTCCTCACCCCTTCCGTTCTCCGCCCTGGCGCCCTCCTCTTCTGCGCTTTCCGCCCTGGCGCCCTCCTCTCCTGCGCTTTCCGCTCTGGCGCCCTCCTCTCCTGCGCTTTTCCGCCCCTGGCACCCTCCTCTCCTGCGCTTCCGCCCTGGCGCCCTCCCCTCTTCTGCGCTTCCGCTCTGGCGCCTCCTCTGCGCTGCCGCCCTGGCGCCCTCCTCTCCTGCGCTTTCCGCCCAGGTACAAAACCAGCCTGGCGCCGTTCCTTTACCATCAATGTTTATGTAAGTTTACATGTTCGGTGAGTGTCGACGTGCGCGACGACTCTCCGCTGACGCGGATGCCTGGCTCGCATGCTCGATTGCCACGCTCTTGCTCTCCGGCCTGATCAGTATGTGCGGGCATGTGGGGAGGGGAGGGGGGTGATTTGGGGAATGCGCTCACATGGGAGGAGGTGCAGGCTGCCAGCGGTGAACCGCACACTCGCCGTTCTCGGGCGCTGCGGCTCCCCGCCGGAGAGCGGGAGCGAGCGCTGCGTGATTGACGGCTCCTTGCCTGGGTCAATCTTCCACGTGCAAGTCGGAGGAGCGCTGCGGCTGGAGTGTCTCGCGCTGACCAATCAGCGCGCGATGTCACAGACCCTTGGGGGGGCTGTGTCCGTGCTCGGGGAGCCCTCCTCTGCGCGCAGCACCTCCGCGGAGCTCCACGACTGCTTTCTGTACGCCAATCACGCCACTGGTGGGTGCCCTCAGCCGTCCTTCAGGGGGGAGGAAGGGAGCGATGGTAAGGAAAGGGGGGATGCAGGCCAGGGAGGGGCTGAGAGGATGATGGTGCGGGAGTGAGGGAGAGAGTGGATGGCGCACGCATTTCCCAAAAGAGAAAGCTCACCGCCATGTCTAGAATGAGACGCTGGCGGCTGTGGTTGAGGCTTGGCTGAGCACTTTGACGTGCGGTCAATAGTTGGCGGAATAGTCGCAGTGGGCGAGAGCGTCCTTTGGATCATCGATGCTGGGCAAACCCCCTGCCGAGCATCTCTATCAGCGCCTCCTGAACCGCGCCCGGAGGCGAAATCTATGACAGGCAGGAAGTGCCCGGAGGCGAAATCCGTGGCGGGCAGTAAGTGCCCGGAGGCGAAATCCGTGGCGGGCAGGAAGTGCCCGGAGGCGAAAGCTGTGGCGGGCAGGAAGTGCCCGGAGGCGAATCTGTGGCGGGCAGGTAGTGCCTGAGGCGAATCGTGGGCGGGCAAGGCAGGGAAGTGCCCGGAGGCGAATCTGTGGCGGGCAGGAAGTGCCCGGAGGCGAAACTGGCGGCAGGAAGTGCCCGGAGGCGAATCCGTGGCGGGCAGAAGTGCCCGGAGGCGAATCTATGACTGGCAGGAAGTGCCCGGAGGCGAATCCGTGGCGGGCAGGAAGTGCCCGGAGGCGAATCCGTGGCGGGCAGGTAGTGCCCGAGGCGAAATCCATGGCGGGCAGGAAGTGCCCGGAGGCGAAATCTGTGGCGGGCAGGTAGTGCCCGGAGGCGAAATCTATGACAGGCAGGAAGTGCCCGGAGGCGAAATCCGTGGCGGGCAGGAAGTGCCCGGAGGCGAAATCTGTGGCGGGCAGGAAGTGCCCGGAGGCGGATGGCTGCCGCCTTGCGCATGGGGGATGTATATAAAGGCTCAAGACGGGATGAGGGCAAGTGAGAGGAGATAATGGTATGGGGGGAGGGGGCATTGGGGATGAGAGGGATGGACAGATAAAGGCGGGGCTGTGTACGTCGAAGCCGGTACTCTACTTTTCGAGGGGTGTGTGCTCGAGGACAACCAGGCCGATGGTGGAGGGGCGGTGGGGGGGGAGCTAGCGAGCGTTGTGGTGCGGAATTCCACTCTGGCCGGGAACGTAGCCAATGAGGGGGCGGGGATCCACGTCAGCCACGGGAATGTGACGCTCGCACAGAGGGCGCTGGTGATACAGAACTCCGCGCAGCGGGTGGGGGGCGGGCTGTTCTGCCTGGACTGCGCGGTGGTCATTGAGGGCGGCAGTGACGTGGCGCAAAACGTGGTGGCGTACAGCCAGTACACCTATGGGAGCGGGAACGGCGGAGGCGTCTACCTGACTGCCGCCTCGAGGGACAAGGGCCAGTCTGTTTGCCTGACTTTGGACGGCGCCGCAATCACCGGCAACGTTGCGTGTGAGCAGCGCCCTCCAGCGTCCTCCCTCGACCCGCCTCGTGCGCCTTGCCGTGTTGTCGTCGCCTTGCCACGCACTAGTGAGCCTGCCCCAAAAAGCCGTGGCCACCAACTAGGCCGCGCCATCCCCTGGGCTGCCCCGGTTTGGGAAGGGGACCGCGCCGCCCTCTGTGAGCTTCGCTCCCCTGCAGTCATC